>JAOTOM010003137.1:120000-136915 GCA_034440615.1 Ashinkailepas kermadecensis
CACCAATGTTCCGTCCGGATCTCAAAATGCCGAAGGGCATAGTTCTTAACTTGATTGAAAGTAAAATAAGGTGAAACGTTTCGGCCCACATCGGAAAGGAATGCTGTGCTTTTAATAAAAATTAGATATATTAGATCTCAAACTTTTCGATCATGGATAATTTTCAAGAGTAACAATATTTTGAACAGATCAATTCATGACAAAAATCATACACTGAAATCACGCACCGGATTCGAATCGCATCCTCGCATATTTTGTCGCCTCAACAAGAAATCACCTTAACATCTCGGATGCACTAAGATCAACATACACGGTGTGCACATTTCCCAAATATCATACATCACACGGACCTCACAATTTCTGCAATCGCCTCCCCTATCGCTCTCTCTCCCCCTCTCTCTCTCTAACTATATATATATATATATATATATATATATATATATATATATATATATATATATATATATATATACATATATATGTATATACACACACATACATACATATACACATGCCTACGTGTGAAATACTAAGGTTATGTGATGTACCATGAGGAGTTCTGGGAATTCATGGTGGGATGTGTGTCTTGAATACATAGGGACTCCAAGACCTTCAGATCCGCGTTGTCTCTAGCTGACCCCAGTATCTCTACATACAAATTTACGTTGGTCTCAGAATGTTCCGTGGATGGGTGGCTTTCGAGCATGTGTTCGCCCATGGGAGTGTAGGGGCGTCTCAAACGTGCGTCACTGAGATGTTCATTGTATCGCTCCCTGATAGGTCTTTTAGTTTATCAGACATAACATTGGTGACGGCATGCTTTGCAAACAATTTTGTATACCACGTTATTTTTAGTGCATTTCCCTTCCAGGCAATTGACACAGGTGTGACATACACGGTTGCCAGAAGGACACTGAGGATTTTGCAGGGCTGATTTTACTAATCTGGATTTCAGTGTACTACCACTAGTCCAGGCCACCTTCAAGTTCTTTATTTCAGATGATTTTACGATCCGATTGACGCTTGTGCAAAGTGCATCGTTTATGAATGGCAGTCTAATGTAAGTATCCCCTTCTGCTTTATCCCGTTTACTCTGCTTACGTTTGTGCTGCTGTTTTACGCTTTTCCGAAACCAGGTCAGAGACCTTTTCGCTGCCATCGATACTTTGTACCTCGGGTATCCATTCGTAGCAAACAATTCATCAATGATGCGCAAACTCCACAAACAAGTGTCCTCGTCCGACGATAGCCTTGCTGCTCGTAACATCTGGGATGAAAGCACTGCCGATTTCGTGCTCATGGGATGGGCTTAACAATAGTGTAAGATTATTGGGGCGGTCATGGGCTTGACGTATAGTTCTGTCGAGTACGAACCATCAGCATGAACGGTGAACCATGTATCCAGAAATGCAATAGAGCCCTTGTCTAATGAGTGTTCCAAGGTGAAGGATGTTTCTGGGTGCTCCATGTTTATGTTTGTGAAAAGTTCCATCAGTGATTTAATTCCATGGGTCCAAATGCCAAATACATCGTCGATGTACCGTAGGTAGATGATCGGCTTCAAAGTTGTCTTCGCTAAGAATTTTGTTTCAAACCAGTGCATGAAGGCTATAGCAAGGGGACGGGAACAGCGGTTTCCCATGGCAACTCCCTTGGTTTGCTTGAAGACTTAATCACCGAGTCTAAGAATGTTGTTATGGTAAATGTGGTTCAGAAACACTTCACACTCCGGTAAGCTAAGGCCGAATATATTAATATTGTTCACGTTGTGTTCAAGTAGTTTTAGGACCGCATCAATACCTTCCTGTATTGGAATACTTCCATAGAGATTTGTTACATCCATAGTGAATGCTATGCTGCCAACCGGCAAGCGCTTTGGAAAGCATTCTCGTACTTTGTCCAGATAGCTCTCAGTGTTTGTCAGATGTGCTGGTATGAAAGCCAAAATTCGGGTTAGGATGTCGCACATAAACCAGGAAAGCTTGTCTAAAGGATCTCCGCATGCTGATACTATGGGACGCAGTGGTATATCGGGTTTGTGGTCTTTTGGGAGGCCATATAACTCAGCTGTGCGTCTGAAGTGAGGGATCAACGGTTGTACATCTTTTGGTAATTTCTGGGAGAGGGTGGACTTGATGAGGATGCTGGTTCTGATATCTAGAGTCTTAGTGGGGTTCGGGTGTTTCGATACCGGCTGATATTCCGTGGTCAATTTGGTAGCTTTTTGTACGTAATCTGCTTTGTCCATTATGAGAAATCCTTTGCATTTATCTGATGGCTTTATGATGATGCTGGTGTTGACTTCAAGTTCCTTGATGGCCTTACTTTGGTTATCGGTGATGTTATTTGTAGCTGTGTGGTGCCTTTTGAAAGATTTCATTAACTTGGACTTAATTTCTCTCAAAATGTCTGCGAACTCTATCGGAGCCTTCGGTGGCTGGAATGCAGGTAAATCTGCGAATGATTGGCGAATGCCTAGGGAATTTCGTGTTGTGACGCCGGATAGTTGACTCATCGCCATGTGACCGTTATTGCGCTTAGAATCCCTAACATACCTCCATCTGAGTGCATAGAGCGCACGCTCAATTCCTACTTCCACTTTTCGCAAGCATGCTCGTCCTACGTTTTGTGCAAGAGCGAAATTCGGGCCATAATCAAGCACGTCCAACACTTGGGCATCTAGAGGTACGTTTGATAAGTTTTGTGTGTGCCTGTAATGACTATGTCTGGGTATATCGGGTTAACAGGCAGATCATGGACAGAAGTTTTAGTACGTATTCTCCGACGAGTGTGTGAGGCTCGTGCACTGGAAGCCATGGCCACTTGTGACCTAGTGTTCCCACTGCCCTGCAATATGCATTCGCCTATTACTGAGCGATCCACAATTCCAACGATGCGAACAGCAGCGAGCCTAATTACCTCTCCCCCACCACGGAAGCCCCGCACCGTACGACACAAACAATCACTAGCCAGTTCCTGCAGCTCCGTTACCAGCTGTGTAGGCCTGCCGAACACTGAGTTCACGAAAGAGCAACAAGCTGTTTGAAGTGTTGTTACTATGGTCATCATAAACGACAGACCATTGCTTACATACTGCGCTTTGGGAAAGGCTTTCTTGCCACCAGTACTCATATGTGTAGTGATACCGCTATGTGTAGTGCTGCTGTCCCTGGCGGTGCTGTCCTGGGCAGTACTGTCCTTGGTAGTGGTGCCGTCTGTGGCAGTCCTGCCCTGAGCGGTGCCGTTGCCCTCGGTCGTCCTGCCGTTCTCAGTCGCGGTGTTCATCTTGGTGACGCTGCTGTCCTTGAACGTCCTGCCCTGGGGGGGCCCCATTGTCTTCGGTGGTGTTGCTATTCCTATCGGCCCTGTCCTGAGAAACGCTGCTGTCTTCCGTGGTACTGCTGTCCCGGTAGGTTTCGCCGACTTGAAGAGTGCCGTTGTTACCGGCAGTCCTCCTGCCATTTCTGGCACTGATATTCTTGTTAGTTCTGCCCAGAGCAGTGTTGCAATGAGCGACGTTGTTGCCATTGTTGGTGCTGTTATGTTGGCCGAAGGTACGCTTTTCCTCGGCGTAACCCCCTTCTGGTGTGTAAACAGCTTCCATTGATGCTTGTGCACGTCGCTCCAGTAATCGGACTTTCTTCATATGACAAACACTACTTAGCATTCTTTCCTGACGCAGAATGGCTATCGACCTGTATAGTGTTCGGCAAGCCTACACAGCTGTTACCGGAGCTGCAGGAACTGGCTAGTGGTTGTTTGTGTCGTACGGTGCGGGGCTTCCGTGGTGGGGGAGAGGTAATTAGGCTCGCTGCTGTTCGCATCGTTGGAATTGTGCATCGCTCAGTAATAGGCGAATGCATATTGTAGGGCAGTGGGAACACTAGGTCACAAGTGGCCATGGCTTCCAGTGCACGAGCCTCACACACTCGTCGGAGAATACGTACTAAAACTTCTGTCTGTTGCCTGATCTGCCTGTTAACCCGATATACCCAGACATAGTCATTATAGGCACACACAAAACTTATCAAACGTACCTCTAGATGCCCAAGTGTTGGACGTGCTTGATTATGGCCCGAATTTCGCTCTTGCACAAAACGTAGGACGAGCATGCTTGCGAAAAGTGGAAGTAGGAATTGAGCGTGCGCTCTATGCACTCAGATGGAGGTATGTTAGGGATTCTAAGCGCAATAACGGTCACATGGCGATGAGTCAACTATCCGGCGTCACAACACGAAATTCCCTAGGCATTCGCCAATCATTCGCAGATTTACCTGCATTCCAGCCACCGAAGGCTCCGAAGAGTTCGAAGAAATTTTCAGAGACATTAAGTCCAAGTTAATGAAATCTTTCAAAAGGCATCGCACAGCTACAAATAACATCACCGATAACCAAAGTAAGGCCATCAAGGAACTTGAAGTCAACACCGGCATCATCATAAAGCCATCAGATAAATGCAATGGATTTGTCATAATGGACACAGCAGATTTCGTACAAAAAGCTACCAAAATGACCACAGAATATCAGCCTGTATCGAAACACCCGAACCCCACTAAGACTAGATATCAGAACCAGCATCCTCATCAAGTCCACCCTCTCCCAGAAATTACCAAAAGATGTCGTATAACCGTTGACCCCTCACTTTAACCGCACAGCCTGGTTATATGGCCTCTCAAAAGACCACAAACCCGATATACCACTGCGTCCCATAGTATCAGCATGCGGAGATCCTTTAGACAAGCTTTCCTGGTTTATGTGCAAAATCCTAACCCACATTTTGGCTTTCATACCAGCACATCTGACAAACACTGAGAGCTATCTGGACAAAGTACGAGAATGCTTTCCAAAGCGCTTGCCGGTTGGCAGCATAGCATTCACTATGGATGTCACAAATCTCTATGGAAGTATTCCAATACAGGAAGGTTTTGATGCGGTCCTAAAACTACTTGAACACAGCGTGAACAATATTAATATATTCGGCCTTAGCTTACCGGACTGTGAAGTGTTTCTGAACCACATTTACCATAACAACATTCTTAGATTCGGTAATTCAGTCTTCAAGCAAACCAAGGGAGTTGCCATGGGAAACCGCTGTGCCCCTCCCGTTGCTATAGTCTTCATGCACTGGTTTAAAACAAAATTCTTAGCGAAGACAACTTTGAAGCCGCTCATCTACCTACGGTACATCGACGATGTATTTGGCATTTGGATCTACGGAATTAAATCACTGATGGAACTTTACACAAACATAAACATGGAGCACCCAGAAATATCTTCACCTTGGAACACTCATTAGACAAGGGCTCCATTGCATTTCTGGATACATGGTTCACCGTTCATGCTGATGGTTCGTACTCGACAGAACTATATGTCAAGCCCATGACCGCCCCAATAATCTTACACTATTGTTCAGCCCATCCCATGAGCACGAAATCGGCAGTGGTTTCATCCCAGATGTTACGAGCAGCAAGGCTATCGTCGGACGAGGACACTTGTTTGCGGAGTTTGCGCATCATTGATGAATTGTTTGTTACGAATGGATACCCGAGGTACAAAGTATCGATGGCAGCAAAAAGGGATCTGACCTGGTTTCGGAAAAAGCGTAAAACAGCAGCACAAACGTAAGCAGAGTAAACGGGATAAAGCAGAAGGGGATACTTACATAAGACTGCCATTTATAAATGATGCACTTTGCACAAGCGTCAATTGGATCGTAAAATCATCTCGAATAAAGAACTTGAAGGTGGCCTGGACTAGTGGTAGTACACTGAAATCCAGATTAGTAAAATCAGCCCTGCAAAATCCTCAGTGTCCTTCTGGCAACCGTGTATGTCACACCTGTGTCAATGGCCTGGAAGGGAAATGCACTAAAAATAACGTGGTATACAAAATTGTTTGCAAAACATGCCGTCACCAATTTTATATCGGAGAAACTAAAAGACCTATCAGGGAGTGATGCAATGAACATCTCAGTGACGCACGTTTGAGACGCCCCTACACTCCCATGGGCGAACACATGCTCGAAAGCCACCCATCCATGGAACATTCTGAGACCAACGTAAATCTTTCTGTGGAGATACTGGGGTCAGCTAGAGACAACGCGGATCTGAAGGTTTTGGAGTCCCTATGTATTCGAGACACACATCCCACCTTGGATTCCCAGAACTCCTCATGGTACATCACATAACCTTAGTATTTCACACGTAGGCACTTGTTATGGTATTTGCACTCATACAAAACATATAGCAGAGTAGTCAGATATGAAGAATGGAGAGATGATCCAGAGACGGATACTAGGGGTGATCAAGGAAAAGGGAGAGACAGAGAAAGAAAGAGAGAGAGAGGGAGGGAAAGATGTATATATATATACATATATATTTATATATGTGTATATGTATGTATGTGTGTATAAATATATACATATATATATATATATATATATATATATATATATATATATATATATATATATATATATATATATATATATATATATATATATATATATATATATATATATATATATATATATATATATATATATATAGTTAGAGGGGAAGAGGGAGCGTCAGTGTAGTGCGATTTGAGGGTTAAGGGACGAGAGAGCGATAGGGGCGGCGATTGCAGAAATTGTGAGATCCGTGTGATGTATGATATTGGGAAATGTGCATACCGTGTATGTTGATCTTAGTGCATGCAAGATGTGAAGGTGATTTCTTGTTGAGGCGACAAAATATGCGAGGATGCGATTCGAATTCGGTGCGTGATTTCAGTGTATGATTTTTGTCATGAATTGATCTGTTCAAAATATTGTTACTCTTGAAAATTATCCATGATCGAAAAGTTTGAGATCTAGTATAGCTAATTTGTATTAAAAGCACAGCATTCCTTGCCAATGTGGGCCAAAACGTTTCACCTTATTTTACTTTCAATGAAGTTAAGAACTATGCCCTTCGGCATTTTGAGATCAGGACGGAACATTGGTGCTTACAAGTCGAAATAAAACCACCTTCTCTGTGTAGACGTTTTTGTTGCTTTTTTATTTGGTTTTCGGTTTGTTTCCATCTTATGATCATCGAAGGTCATTTGAATGACCTGTTGTGACCTTAAGTCACAAATGTACCACGTAATTCACGCATTGATATGTGTAGACACATGCGTTGTGTCGGCTATAAAACGAAATCAAGTGGCAATGCGCATCGTAGGGACGAAGTGGTCTTGGGGTTAGATATTGCTCTTTAAACCGAAAGGTTGTGGGTTCCAATCTCACCTGTCGTCGCTCGCCGCCCACGACTGATCGGCGTGAGTGATTAGGAATGCTAATAATCTAGCGGCCAAATGCGTCGTAAGAACCAATAACCAACCAACCAACGAACAATGCAAATCGCGAAAGCTTCAAGAACATAATGTAGGTAGAAAGTCACATAAAATGCAAATTTTGAACATCCATTTTTCTTTCCTGAATTTTCCCTAAATTTTGAAATTCCTACGCGGCCCACGACCCCCCCCCCCCCCTCCCCCCACCATTCCTTATTGACCAAACAATTGGTGGCGGGAGGTCGTCAACTTTTAGTATTGTCGGTGTATCACCCATTCAGATACCTTTGCTACCATTTAAATTGCCTTTTAAAGAATGAGGAACATGTTGCTAATTATATTAGAATAGAACAACTTTCTTTATTGATTGAAACGCCTATATATTTGGTTCTGCCATAGCAACACCAATAATTTTCACGATTTAACATTCAGTGTACTAGGTCACATATGCAAGCAACGTGGTTGAATGACATATTGGCAACACCAATGATGATGGGGGGAGAGTTAATTTTTAGGCGTGCCGGACCTAAAGGTTATTTGCGCCGCCTTTAAAGCTAGTGTGTCAGCGAAGCTAAGGCTAGTGTACATCTACGTTAAGGTAGTTTTACGTGATATGTGTGTGACGTTTTAGGTGCTGAAGGCGGGGCTGGGCGGGGACATCTCCTGGATGTCTAAATGTTGTTAGTTTTACTTTACTCCTCCGCAAGATAATTTGTGGCTGGGGTGGTGAGGCTGATTTGAAAGTAAGGCCTGCCGTCGACACGTCAGGCCCGCCGTCGACACGTCAGGTCTGCCACCGACACGTCAGATCCGCCGTCGACACGTCAGGTCCGCCACAGACTCGTCAGGTCCGCCACTGACACGTCAGGTCCGCCGTCGACACGTCAGGTCCGCCACCGACACGTGAGGTCCGCGATCGACACGTGAGGTCCGCCGTCGACACGTCAGGTCCGCCGTCGACACGTCAGGTCCGCCACCGACACGTCAGGTCCGCCACCGACACGTCAGGTCCGCCGCCGACACGTCAGCTCCGCCACCGACACGTCAGGTCCGCCACCGACACGTCAGGTCCGCCACCGACACGTCAGGTCCGCCGCCGCCGACACATCAGGCCCGCCACTGCCGACACGTCAGGTCCGCCACCGACACGTCAGGTCCGCCACCGACACGTCAGATCTGCCACCGACACGTCAGGTCCGCCATCGACACGTCAGGTCCGCCACCGACATGTCAGGTCCACCGTCGACACGTCAGGCCCGCTGCCGCCGACACGGCAGGCCCGCTAACGACACGTAACGCCAGTTTCATCTAGAATTTCTAGTTTCAGAGAAATCTATGAATAGGTGGCAGACAGATAACAACTCTGGTGACATGAGGTGATGCCGGTGGTGGTGGTGAAGAGGGAGCGGCGGCGGATCTAGGAATAGCCACTTGGGGCCATGATCTGAAGATGATCTGGTTGCAGGAAAATTAACCTTCGTTTCCAATTTGCGGCAAAACTAAACATTTTACGAGGAAAATATTGTCTTAACCATCAACTTCGGTGCTAAGCGGTCAAAAACCGGTGTACTTTTTATTAACGGGGTGCTTTCCAATGTCGACTGAACCCTGACTGCTTCCCACCACCGCAGTGGCTGCGGATGTTCAAACAACGAAGAAAATTCAAGGTGCACCTTCCATGCAGCACATTTTTATCCCTGACGGCAGTGGACAATGAACATCAAATCATTGGCCTAAATATCGGCTTGCCCCACTCCCCGTCCAATCGGTTGAAACACTCGTTGAGCGAGGGTCATGGATCCACTTGAGAGTCCTCGAGGAGACCACATCACCATTTGGGTGAGGGCAATCCCCATCCCCTCCCCAGGGAAAGGTGGCGTCGCTCCGACCGGGAAAGTCCCTCCCTTTGGAACGAATTTGTCAGCCAAAGGCGCTCTTTTCGGAGGAAGAAGCGCCCCTTTGAGACGAAAAGGCTACTCAGTATTATCGAATGCAGCCCCTGCACCCGCTCAATGGATTTTTCCACCGAAGGCGACCCTCTGAGGAAATGTGCTCGTCCCCTGGATAAATTATAGAAATTCTGAAGAAAGCACCAGACCACATTTGGCAGCACACTTACCAGGTACCATGCGCCAATAACCGCACACTTCTGCCACCTGTTGACAGAAAGCGGAGATACAGCCGCAAGATTTTGCCGCCAGGATTTCGCTGGCTCCTCTAGCGGACAACTGACGAACTATTTGGTACTTTATGTTCCTTGGACCTAAATGAACTTTGTACGTTGTGAACGCTCCCTCTGAAGCCAGTTTTGTACGCTGTGATCGTTGTATGTTATGAATTGTGTACGTTGTGAACGCGCCCTATCCAATGCATTTTGTACTTTATTTCGATTTTTGTACGTTATGATCCTTGGACGTTCTGAGCTTGGTACATTATGAACTTTGGTAGTAAATGAACCTTGTACGTTATGAATGCTCCCCGAAGCAACACAAAATCAATCCATCGTTCCTGGATTCCCCAGATCTCGCACATATACAGTGTATGCCCTGGTCAATATCATCTTCCTTTTCTGATTCCAAATAATTTTTGGTTTTTCAATTCTCCCCAAAATGAACTCCCCAGAGCCAAAACATGATGTAAGTCGTGATAATCTAGGCAGCCTAGTGACGTCTTTTTTTGGGGGGGGAATTGCGGGTGGTGTCTGATCCTACTCGTCGAGCGCTTTCCGATGACACCTCTTTCGTTTTCGTGCGACGCTTAGTTTGGAGATTAGAGGGGGGTGTTTATCCACCCCCCACCCCCAGACGGGTGTGTGAGGATCTGACCCGAGAGACGGAGGGTTAATGGATAAAGATATTTGAACAAAACTTTCGGCGTTTGCTTATCTTTAGGGGCGAATGAAAACGCACCAGAGGAATTATATATTTGTTCCCATTTTTGATACTAATTAGTTTTGCATATTTGCCTATTAGAGCCAAAATCGAAGATTCTGGCTGAAGTAAGCATTTTTATGAGGGCAGGGCAGGTAAACTTCGAACAACGTTTTTCGGTCCGCTCGAAGAAAATTTAAAGAAAATTGAAAGCTCAACATTTTGAAATTCCAAACAAAATTGAGGTTTTTGCGTGGACAAAAATGTTATGGCCATGGTCGATTTCTCCTTACTTTCTGATTCCAATTTTTTTCTTAAAGTCCCCAAAATGACCTCCCAGAGCCAAAAACATGATGCAAGTCGTGAAACCCTAGGCCCCCTAGTGACGTCACTTTTGGGGAATACAATTTTAGGAATGGTGTCTGGCCCAACTCGTCGAGCGCTTTCCGATGACACCTCTTTCGGTTGCGTGCGACGCTTAGTTTGGAGAGTAGAGGGAGGGTTTCTATCAACCCCTCCCTCCCCCCTCGAAACGGGGTGTGAGGATATGACCGGGAAAACGGGGTTAAGCTCACTATTAGGCTAGTCAGTTTCAGACGTTCCCGGGCTGAGCGACCACTACTCAATTACAATGGTGCTCAGCACGGACGTTACCCACCACAATAAGCTTGGACTTCAGACCATCTTGGAAATTGAAAAGAGCTGACTGGGAGAAATTTGGGGAAGAGGAGGACCTCAACCTAGCAACCCCAGAGACCAGCAAAATCGAGACAATCCTCCGGGCCATTAGCTCGGCAGCACGAGACCCAGTCCCAAAGAGTAACCAACCTAGGAAAAAGGCATCTACACCATGGTGGACCCCGGACTGTTAAAGGGCAATCACCGCACGGCGCCATGGCCACAATTAATACAAAGATGCGTGTGCGAAGCACACCTATCAGCGTACAGACAATCTCAAATACACTGCCGGTGCACAATTCGAACAGCACACCAAATCTGTTGGCGGACTTTTTCTCTCAATTCGATAGGTTCACGTCTACCGGCAGAATCTGAGACAGGACGAAACGTTTCAACTTGAAACGCCCACCGCCGGGTCCCTTCCTCAGCTGACGGCGAAAGGACAGGACATTGATGACCCTCAACGTGTCGTAGACCAATTTAAACTACACTACGGCAGCGTATTCGCCGGGCGGCGCGGAGACGTGATGGCGGGGGTGGGGGCTGAGGCGGCGGTCATTTTTTACGAGTGATCCATTTAAACGTGCGCTTTGATTCCAAAATTAGATAGTGTAAATCAGCTAATCAGTGACCGCGATATTGATGTCTTCTGCTTTTCGGAAACGCATTTGTCTTCAAACCATCCAGATGAAGCCATCTGCATACCCGGTTTTTGCATCAAGAGAGCCGATAGACACTGCGACGAGGAGCGGACGTCCACAGAGAGTTGGGGTGGCGTCGCCATCGCCGTCCGAGAGTGCTACGGAGTCCAGCTACTGACACCCCTTCCCGGACCACTTGCCCGGCCTCAAGTCCCTTTGGATCCGGGTGAAGCTCCGGCGCTATACCTCTGTCATCGTAGGCTGCCTCTACCGCCCGCCCAATGGAACCGTAGGTGCTGATCTGGATGATTTGGAGCACCAAATTGACTTCGCAACTAGCCATGGCTTGCCTTTATTCGCGATGGGGGATGTGAATATCGATTTGTTAGACGCTTCAAAACCGGGGTTGAACGTTTCAACACCAATTTGGACGACTTGTGTCTGCATCAACCTCGTGAAGAAGCCCACGCGCGTACAGACGGTTAACCTCCGGGATTGCACACGGCGCACTTCAAAAACGCTTCGACATCGCGATCTCCAACGCCACCCACAAAATTTTGGCTTGTGACGTCATGGAGGTGCACATTAGTGACCACCGGGCAGTCACAGTCACAGCTAAGATAAAACCGTCCGTCGTTTCAACGCCAAAGGATCACTTTTCAGCGCACCCGTCACCTCCTCCCTGGTTAGCTGCCCCTAGCTTTTCTCATGGTGGACTGGTCTGGCCTGTATGAGGCCAACACAGTTGACGGCAAGTGGGACGCACGGTTGAACATCTGGAAATGCGTCATGAATGCTCACTGCCCTACCGTCACGAAGTTCGCGAGTCGCCGCTCAGTGCCACCCTGATCGCTGAGAATGCTGACCTCCGCGCCCTGACCCTTCGACGTGACTGGGCTCACAGCCAAGCGGACTGATCCGGGAGGATGAGGATTGGCAACTCTACCATGAGCTAAATCAACGGACCTCCGCTGAGCTCGTGGTCACCAAAAGCCGTTTCTTCGGTCGGACTTGGAAGAAAATGACAACGTCTGGCCGCACGTTCGACGTCATCTCTTTCAGAAGAAGACAACTCCACCATCAACTGAACCATCACGTTCCAACCAGGAGAAAGAGTTGTTCGCTGACGACCAAAACCGGCATTTTTCTTCAACTGGCAAGCGCGTGGCTGCCGCTTTGCAAACACCGCTTTCTTTAGAGGTTCAATTATTATTAAGGAAGTAGGTAGGTAGGTAGGTCTGTTTCCGCCTGTGTTTATTAGTAGAAAGAAGGCTACCTAATATTGAATATTCACAAATACACCTACCAATGCTGATGTTGTAGGTATGCACCATAAGCATGGTGTAACCTTGTTGTTTATGCGCCATACATGTGATATGAATGTTTGAACAGGACAAATGCTTGCATTTTTGTTGAATGGATTGTATTGGATTTACATCTCATTTTAGATAACTCCACATGCTTGGTGTGTGCTTAGCATGCTGGTCCTATTTGGACCATTTGCATATTGAAATGTGTGATTTTGATGTTAAATTGATACATTTATTTTATTACTGATCTGGTAAGAAATTAACATTACTGGTCTGTGTAAGAAATTGCTTTCGTGTTGAAGACATTGCTTGCCCTGGTTAAGAAAGTGCACTGAAGTACATATGCTTGATTTTATTAGATGTGCAGAATATGCTTTAAGATCTTGCTAATATTCTTCATTCTTGGACAGTATTATTCAGAACTTATCATATGTAAACTAGCATATTCAATAAATATTACTTTCATGATTAGCCAGACTGCAAAGTGTGGAACTTTCAACAAGATCTTGTTCGTGCAGAGTGGGAGGCCAGAGGTGTGGCTGGTACAGCAATTGGTGCAGCAACAGGTATCTGGTGTGGGTGGACTGATTATCCACTGACACGTCACACATGACTTGAAGGTTTGCAAGAAGAAGAAAATCACAACCATTGAGAAAACCTTTAAAATGTGATAAACTCAATTTAAAAACAAGATGTGTTTATGTAGAAAAGGTTCTTGCTATAAGCCTCATTACTTTTTTTTTCTTACCTCATGTTTCTTTTGCAGTCGGTGGTGCATTTGCTCTCCCTATTGTATTTTTGTCCATGGCTGCTGTGCGTTGTCAGCCATTTATCATACTTTGCAGTCTTGATGTTTAGTAACATTCCTTGGTTTGCCTCCAGCATTTCCAATTTGGAACTGGTGTTTGGATGATGATGGAAAGTTATTGATGATCCATAGGTGATTGTAGAATCTGGATATTTAATCCTGCTACCATATTACCACATCTTTCTACCATAAATCTGAAAAAGAATGCTAATAATCTCTGAACTTCTCAAATGCAGTGCCACAGCACTGATTGAGACACTGTTTTTACTGGTGCTTCACAACCCACAAACCCAGTCAGGAGCACACAGTGTGAAAATCTCAATTGCAGCTTATTGTAGGACATCATGTCTTAATTGTGGTGGGGTGGTGTCATATGCCTGATCTGTGCTAAATGGGTGAGAATTCCCATCTCAATAGGGATATGTGTGCTATTTGTCTGATTGCTTTGTGATTGAGTGGCACCCCTAAGTGGTTTGATTATGTGATGGTGTTTCATGTCAGATGGTGGCAGCTGGAGGTATGCTCATTTTGATGGTGATATGGAATGTGTTGCCAGCAGGCACATGGGAGGCTCCTCCATTGGCCACCCATGCAGGTCTACCTGGCTGGGAGATGGGGCCAGCCTTGTCATGACCTTGGCTGGGGCTAGGTCCAGAGTTGGGATTCTGTGTGCACCAAATGCACACCTGTCAGCAGAATTCAGAGTGTCTGGTCTGTCAGCCCAAATACAATGACCTGTATCCATTTGCAGAATGTGGAGCATATTTGGTAACAAGGCCTAATCATATTTTGTGCTTTCAGCATCCGCTGCATGGTCCTGCAAGTGGTGCCAACTGGTTGGCTGAGATTAGCTGTTGCCGACAACCACCACCCGACCACAGTGGGACATCAGGTGGTGGTAGGACAGCGGTGTCATTTTGTGCACAACTGAAGAGAGGGCCTCACATATATTAATTATAGGCCGTGACAGGCCACTTCACGACAAAAGTATACTGGCATGTTGTTGGCATGCGCCATTATGACACCTTGATGTTCTTAATGTGCTGCGACTGCCCCCTGACACAGGCCTAGCACATGTTCGAAGCACGTCGTTCCAGCTGCAGGATCAATGATGGCCTTGTGTTGCACACATTTGATGGTTTTGTGAATAGGTGTCTTTCCTGGAAAGCATTGAAGCTGGCGTGAAGGTGGTAAGAGTCGTCCGATTTCTCCCTTCTCTGAGATTATCGCAAGTTGGCGCAAATAAGCACTCGTAAGAACCAATGAATATTGTATCCAGATAACTGTTGGGAGACTTTTCGACCACCCGCAGCTTGATCCTAGGTTTATGTAATAGAGGAGGGCAAGGTAAGACGCCTCTCACCGAACATTTGATTACTTGATTTGATTTGATTCTTCGCTTAGTATTATTGTCTTACCGTGGAATCGTCGATCCAGAACAGGGATGAGGGCAGTGAAGAATATGCACGAACAGCTGAAGGCATTTCTGTCCAGGGGACACCTTTCGCTAAACATTCCGACGGCGGATGGCGTGATGGTGGCGTTTGGCCGATTGAGTTGGTACGGATGAACCTTCGCGATGCGGCAATTTTATCGGTTGTATGAAAAATTGTCGTCTACCGATCTGGACTGGGCACGGGATCATACAGTGCACGCCTGCGTCTGATCCGCCAGTGAAATATGTGCGTGCACTGATGTGTTCTGTTTGCATCTGTTACCTTTGTGTCTGTAAATGCTTCGTAAACTTTGTGGAATACATTTGGTGAAGAGGGAGGCATTTTTTCTGCGTCTGCTACACTGGTCGCATTTGGTTGGAGGCCGAGCAACGTTCTCCCTCTTTTAGGAAAATTGAATTTCCTCTTCTCGTTGTCCTGAAGTAAGCAAAGGCGTTTTGCGAAAATGAGCGATGGAAGCAGATCACATGAACTGATAAAAATCGGGGTTAAATCTGGCGTTGAAAGATATGCCTGTGCTACCTGAGGAAATGTCTGTTAGTGTGGTGAGGTGAGCTGAATACGCTCCTCAATTTTCAACTGTAACCCCTCGGGAGTCGTCAGCATTGCGAGGGTCATAATTCAACGGATACAATCTTCTCCAAATGTATGCAAGACAAAATACCTGGAGATTGTAGCACCATCTTCAAGGAGATATAAAAGGTGGCACTGCAATTATCAGCTTAATGAATTGACAATACGTGGGCAGGGGTGAGGCTTTATATGACATTGTGAGTGCACTGCATGACCCCCCCATGTGGCCTTTGCACCTACAAATAATATAAACTTATAACATGGGATACTAGTGGTATGCCCTCAATCCATTTGTGCCTGCTTTATTGCCTTCATGTGTTGCGCCTCCTCGACGAAATTATGTTCCGAAGACTAGCCCCATGGGTGGCAACATTTATTTTTGCAACAGTGCAACAAATTATTAGCAAAACAAATGTGCAATGATGGAACATGTACAATGAGTGTCGGTACCGTACCTTCTGATCAGGCTTCTGGGCATATTAAATGAGTTTGCATCGCCATGAAGGTTCTCTTCTACCATTGCTGAGTTCTGCCTAACTTCTTCCATATCATTGTTCATCTGTGTTCCGTTCCGAAGTTCCTATTTTTTTCAACGTTTTTCATTTGTTTCTACCCACTTGTATGACAACGGGGCACATCTCCATCGAATTGCATCAAGCTACCTAACAGATCGAGCGGGGGCCCTAGGGACGGCCACCCTCCCCTCCCCTTGGGAACCCGATGAAGGTCTCCGACACAGATGGTCGCTCGTTCAGGTAGTAAAGGCTCTAAACAAAGAAACGAAATAATGCATTATTTCCTTTTATTTCCTCATGCATTATCCCCTCTTCGGCAAAGGCATCGATCTTTCTGTGAAGGTTGAATGCCCTTCACCCTCCATCCTCAACACATTTTTCAGCCGGAGACGCTTCTCCGAATAGAGAACGTCCTCGGCATGTGGGAAGCCCATCGCACCCATCCCTCTCCTCAGAGGGCGAACGTCTGAAAAGTGGAGGGGGGAATCCATTTTGAAGTCCATTCTTTCCATGCATCGCCATAACATTAATGTCAAACTTTCATAGAAAGTGGAGGATCATGGCCCCCTCCCCCGTTCCTACACCCATGCCTCCCATTTCCACACTCAACGAACTTTTAGCCGAAGGTGCTTCTTCGGATGGAAAAGGCGCCCCTAAAAATAAGCCCGCACCCCCGTAACGAAATCCAGATCCGTCAGTGAAGTATACCACCATGTGTGCCTACCATGCCCCTGTGGGTTCCTATATTG
>JAOTOM010003138.1:0-70000 GCA_034440615.1 Ashinkailepas kermadecensis
ACTTGTCTAGGGGTCACCACTCGCCGACACTATAGGGCGCAGTGGAACCTCTAGTTTGTGGTTTTTGGGGAGCCCGTATAATTCCGCTGTGCGGCTGGAATGAGGAAGGAGAGATAACACTGTATCTTTATGTAACTTCCCTGATAAAGTTTCCTTGATAATAGTACATGTTTCGATTTCGAGACGTTTGGTAGGGTTTGGTTGGGAAGAAATGCTCTGATACTCGTCCGTTATTTTCCTGGCCTTTTCAATGTAATCCGTTTTGTTTAGCACGACGAATCCTTTGCATTTATCTGACGGCTTTACTATTACATTATCGTTGTTTTTCATTTCCCGAAGTACTCCCTCTGTTTCGCATAATTGTCCGACCTTTGTTCGATGCTTTGTTGTGATATTTATATGCTTTTAGAACTTTTGTTTTTAAATCTTTCAACTCAGATTCTAATTGAGTTGTGGCTCTCGGTGGTTGGTATGCAGGAGTGTCGGGAAACATGGGGCGAAGCTTTAAATGACCTAAGCTTCAGTCATTCAAAGCATTCAAAGCTTCGCCCCATGTTTCCCGACACTCCTGCATACCAACCACCGGTTGAAAGATTTAAAAACAAAAGTTCTAAAAGCATATAAATATCACAACAAAGCATCGAACAAAAGGTCGGACAATTATGCGAAACAGAGGGGAGTACTTTGGGAAATGAAAAACAACGATAATGTAATATTGCGTGTAAAGAAAGCATACGACCTTCAATATACCAGGAGGTGCTGAGTTGACATCAAAAGTAACGTTAAGGATTATACTTTATTAGGTACTCAACGTTTCGGCCAGGGGCCATCGTCAGGAGTGATATAAAAATGTCAAGTTAAGCAATTGAAAAAAAAAAGCACGCGAGAAAAAAGCGTGCAAAGACACGTGGAATGCAGAAAAGCCTCCTCAGTGGTGCAGACACTTAAAGAAACTCCAAACCAGAAACAAACTAGGTCAAGATAGAATCCTCTGAGGAAGCCCGAGCCGATGGTCCACATACATATCGATACATACACTCACGCACATATATAGACATAGATCCAATATAACGCGTAATACATGGAATATAAATTATGTTTATGTAATTTAAGTGATATACCAAGACGTCGTTTGCGTGTTTAGTTGCGGCCGTAGATTACGTATGTGTAGAGATTCGAGGACCTTTAGATCAGCGTTGTCCCTGGCTGTTGCTAGAATTTCTACTTTGAAGTTTGTGTTAGTGTCGCTGTGTTCCATGTTATAATGTTTGTCGATCATGTGTTCGCCTAAAGGTGTGTATGCTCTTCGAAGTCTGGCATCTCCCAAGTGCTCATTGTACCTATCCCTGATACTACGCTTGGTTTCACCGACATAAAATATTCCAAGACAGCGGTTGCACGTTATTTTATAAACTACGTTTTTTCGCGTGCATCTACCTTTGAGCCCGTTGATGCAGGTGTGGCACGTTCTTCTACCAGCAGGGCATGGCGGAATTTCCAGGGCTGAGCGGACCAGGTAAGATTTCAGCGTAGGTCCGCTAGTCCAGGCTACCCTAACATGGTTTAGATGAGACGAACGGATGGCTGCGTTTACCTGTCGACATAGTTGGTCATCGACAAATGGAAGTCTCATGTAAACATAGTTGGGATTACTACCCGCTCGATGCCGACGTTGCCCACTTATCCCACTCCTGTTGTGAGGGTGAACAGCACGAGCGGCGGAGTGTACCCGATGTGCTGGGTATCCGTTTTCCAGGAAAAGAGTTGTCATCTTCGCAAGGCTCCGCTCGCATGAAATAGTATCGGAGGAGACTCGTGCTGCTCTCCTCATTTGGGATGTTAAAACGGCCTTTTTAGTAGCCATCGGGTGGGCCGAATCATAGTGCAAGATGATGGGGGCTGCCATAGGTTTAAAGTACAGTTCGGTGGTGTAGCTCCCATCAGCCTGAACTACAAACAACGTATCAAGGAAAGGAATCGAACTGCTATGACCAGTGTGTTCTAAGGTGAACTTGATGCTGGAGTGTTGTTAATTTCTGCAAAGAAGTCGAGCAGAGAGGCCAAGCCATGTGTCCAAACACCAAAAATATCGTCTATATACCTTATGTAGAGAGCTGGTTTCAAACCATACGAAGCTAAGAAGATCGACTCAAGGCGGTGCATAAAAGCAATCGCTAAAGGAGGTGCACATCGGTTACCCATAGCCACTCCTTTTGTTTGCTTGTACATGGAGTTACCGAAACGTATGAGGTTATTGCTGAAAATATGTGTTAGTAATTTCACACAGTCCTGTACCCCAATCCCGAAAAGACAAATGTCATCCAGATTGTCCTCGATTAGACGAATCACAGCATCTATTCCCTCCTTTATCGGAATGCTGCCATATAGATTTTTCACGTCCATGGTGAAAACAATACTGCCTTCCGGAAGTTTGGTAGGGAACGTTTCTTTCACCCTCTGTAGGTACGACTTTCAACTCAATTAGAATCTGAGTTGAAAGATTTAAAAAACAAAAGTTCTAAAAGCATATAAATATCACAACAAAGCATCGAACAAAAGGTCGGACAATTATGCGAAACAGAGGGAAGTACTTCGGGAAATGAAAAACAACGATAATGTAATAGTAAAGCCGTCAGATAAATGCAAAGGATTCGTCGTGCTAAACAAAACGGATTACATTGAAAAGGCCAGTAAAATAACGGACGATTATCAGAGCATTTCTTCCGAACCAAACCCTACCAAACGTCTCGAAATTGAAACACGTACTATTATCAAGGAAACTTTATCAGGGAAGTTACATAAAGACATAGTGTTATCTCTCCTTCCTCATTCCAGCCGCACAGCGGAATTATACGGGCTCCCCAAAAACCACAAACTAGAGGTTCCACTGCGCCCTATAGTGTCGGCGAGTGGTGACCCCCTAGACAAGTTATCTTGGTTCTTGAGCAAGATTCTGGTCCAGATACTAGCGTTGGTTCCCGCCCATCTGACAAACACGGAGTCGTACCTACAGAGGGTGAAAGAAACGTTCCCTACCAAACTTCCGGAAGGCAGTATTGTTTTCACCATGGACGTGAAAAATCTATATGGCAGCATTCCGATAAAGGAGGGAATAGATGCTGTGATTCGTCTAATCGAGGACAATCTGGATGACATTTGTCTTTTCGGGATTGGGGTACAGGACTGTGTGAAATTACTAACACATATTTTCAGCAATAACCTCATACGTTTCGGTAACTCCATGTACAAGCAAACAAAAGGAGTGGCTATGGGTAACCGACGTGCACCTCCTTTAGCGATTGCTTTTATGCACCGCCTTGAGTCGATCTTCTTAGCTTCGTATGGTTTGAAACCAGCTCTCTACATGAGGTATATAGACGATATTTTTGGTGTTTGGACACATGGCTTGGCCTCTCTGCTCGACTTCTTTGCAGAAATTAACCAACAACACTCCAGCATCAAGTTCACCTTAGAACACACTGGTCATAGCAGTTCGATTCCTTTCCTTGATACGTTGTTTGTAGTTCAGGCTGATGGGAGCTACACCACCGAACTGTACTTTAAACCTATGGCAGCCCCCATCATCTTGCACTATGATTCGGCCCACCCGATGGCTACTAAAAAGGCCGTTTTAACATCCCAAATGAGGAGAGCAGCACGAGTCTCCTCCGATACTATTTCATGCGAGCGGAGCCTTGCGAAGATGACAACTCTTTTCCTGGAAAACGGATACCCAGCACATCGGGTACACTCCGCCGCTCGTGCTGTTCACCCTCACAACAGGAGTAGGATAAGTGGGCAACGTCGGCATCGAGCGGGTAGTAATCCCAACTATGTTTACATGAGACTTCCATTTGTCGATGACCAACTATGTCGACAGGTAAACGCAGCCATCCGTTCGTCTCATCTAAACCATGTTAGGGTAGCCTGGACTAGCGGACCTACGCTGAAATCTTACCTGGTCCGCTCAGCCCTGGAAATTCCGCCATGCCCTGCTGGTAGAAGAACGTGCCACACCTGCATCAACGGGCTCAAAGGTAGATGCACGCGAAAAAACGTAGTTTATAAAATAACGTGCAACCGCTGTCTTGGAATATTTTATGTCGGTGAAACCAAGCGTAGTATCAGGGATAGGTACAATGAGCACTTGGGAGATGCCAGACTTCGAAGAGCATACACACCTTTAGGCGAACACATGATCGACAAACATTATAACATGGAACACAGCGACACTAACACAAACTTCAAAGTAGAAATTCTAGCAACAGCCAGGGACAACGCTGATCTAAAGGTCCTCGAATCTCTACACATACGTAATCTACGGCCGCAACTAAACACGCAAACGACGTCTTGGTATATCACTTAAATTACATAAACATAATTTATATTCCATGTATTACGCGTTATATTGGATCTATGTCTATATATGTGCGTGAGTGTATGTATCGATATGTATGTGGACCATCGGCTCGGGCTTCCTCAGAGGATTCTATCTTGACCTAGTTTGTTTCTGGTTTGGAGTTTCTTTAAGTGTCTGCACCACTGAGGAGGCTTTTCTGCATTCCACGTGTCTTTGCACGCTTTTTTTCTCGCGTGCTTTTTTTTTTTCAATTGCTTAACTTGACATTTTTATATCACTCCTGACGATGGCCCCTGGCCGAAACGTTGAGTACCTAATAAAGTATAATCCTTAACGTTACTTTTGATGTCAACTCAGCACCTCCTGGTATATTGAAGGTCGTATGCTTTCTTTACACGCAATGTCTAAAACCCAGGAGCATCTAAGAGCCATTCTTCGTTGTATTAGATAATGTAATAGTAAAGCCGTCAGATAAATGCAAAGGATTCGTCGTGCTAAACAAAACGGATTACATTGAAAAGGCCAGGAAAATAACGGACGAGTATCAGAGCATTTCTTCCCAACCAAACCCTACCAAACGTCTCGAAATCGAAACATGTACTATTATCAAGGAAACTTTATCAGGGAAGTTACATAAAGATACAGTGTTATCTCTCCTTCCTCATTCCAGCCGCACAGCGGAATTATACGGGCTCCCCAAAAACCACAAACTAGAGGTTCCACTGCGCCCTATAGTGTCGGCGAGTGGTGACCCCCTAGACAAGTTATCTTGGTTCTTGAGCAAGATTCTGGTCCAGATACTAGCGTTGGTTCCCGCCCATCTGACAAACACGGAGTCGTACCTACAGAGGGTGAAAGAAACGTTTCCTACCAAACTTCCGGAAGGCAGTATTGTTTTCACCATGGACGTGAAAAATTTTATATGGCAGCATTCCGATAAAGGAGGGAATAGATGCTGTGATTCGTCTAATTGAGGACAATCTGGATGACATTTGTCTTTTCGGGATTGGGGTACAGGACGGTGTGAAATTACTAACACATATTTTCAGCAATAACCTCATACGTTTCGGTAACTCCATGTACAAGCAAACAAAAGGAGTGGCTATGGGTAACCGATGTGCACCTCCTTTAGCGATTGCTTTTATGCACCGCCTTGAGTCGATCTTCTTAGCTTCATATGATTTGAAACCAGCTCTCTACATGAGGTATATAGACGATATTTTTGGTGTTTGGACACATGGCTTGGCCTCTCTGCTCGACTTCTTTGCAGAAATTAACCAACAACACTCCAGCATCAAGTTCACCTTAGAACACACTGGTCATAGCAGTTCGATTCCTTTCCTTGATACGTTGTTTGTAGTTCAGGCTGATGGGAGCTACACCACCGAACTGTACTTTAAACCTATGGCAGCCCCCATCATCTTGCACTATGATTCGGCCCACCCGATGGCTACTAAAAAGGCCGTTTTAACATCCCAAATGAGGAGAGCAGCACGAGTCTCCTCCGATACTATTTCATGCGAGCGGAGCCTTGCGAAGATGACAACTCTTTTCCTGGAAAACGGATACCCAGCACATCGGGTACACTCCGCCGCTCGTGCTGTTCACCCTCACAACAGGAGTAGGATAAGTGGGCAACGTCGGCATCGAGCGGGTAGTAATCCCAACTATGTTTACATGAGACTTCCATTTGTCGATGACCAACTATGTCGACAGGTAAACGCAGCCATCCGTTCGTCTCATCTAAACCATGTTAGGGTAGCCTGGACTAGCGGACCTACGCTGAAATCTTACCTGGTCCGCTCAGCCCTGGAAATTCCGCCATGCCCTGCTGGTAGAAGAACGTGCCACACCTGCATCAACGGGCTCAAAGGTAGATGCACGCGAAAAAACGTAGTTTATAAAATAACGTGCAACCGCTGTCTTGGAATATTTTATGTCGGTGAAACCAAGCGTAGTATCAGGGATAGGTACAATGAGCACTTGGGAGATGCCAGACTTCGAAGAGCATACACACCTTTAGGCGAACACATGATCGACAAACATTATAACATGGAACACAGCGACACTAACACAAACTTCAAAGTAGAAATTCTAGCAACAGCCAGGGACAACGCTGATCTAAAGGTCCTCGAATCTCTACACATACGTAATCTACGGCCGCAACTAAACACGCAAACGACGTCTTGGTATATCACTTAAATTACATAAACATAATTTATATTCCATGTATTACGCGTTATATTGGATCTATGTCTATATATGTGCGTGAGTGTATGTATCGATATGTATGTGGACCATCGGCTCGGGCTTCCTCAGAGGATTCTATCTTGACCTAGTTTGTTTCTGGTTTGGAGTTTCTTTAAGTGTCTGCACCACTGAGGAGGCTTTTCTGCATTCCACGTGTCTTTGCACGCTTTTTTTCTCGCGTGCTTTTTTTTTTTCAATTGCTTAACTTGACATTTTTATATCACTCCTGACGATGGCCCCTGGCCGAAACGTTGAGTACCTAATAAAGTATAATCCTTAACGTTACTTTTGATGTCAACTCAGCACCTCCTGGTATATTGAAGGTCGTATGCTTTCTTTACACGCAATGTCTAAAACCCAGGAGCATCTAAGAGCCATTCTTCGTTGTATTAGATAATGTAATAGTAAAGCCGTCAGATAAATGCAAAGGATTCGTCGTGCTAAACAAAACGGATTACATTGAAAAGGCCAGGAAAATAACGGACGAGTATCAGAGCATTTCTTCCCAACCAAACCCTACCAAACGTCTCGAAATCGAAACATGTACTATTATCAAGGAAACTTTATCAGGGAAGTTACATAAAGATACAGTGTTATCTCTCCTTCCTCATTCCAGCCGCACAGCGGAATTATACGGGCTCCCCAAAACCACAAACTAGAGGTTCCACTGCGCCCTATAGTGTCGGCGAGTGGTGACCCCCTAGACAAGTTATCTTGGTTCTTGAGCAAGATTCTGGTCCAGATACTAGCGTTGGTTCCCGCCCATCTGACAAACACGGAGTCGTACCTACAGAGGGTGAAAGAAACGTTTCCTACCAAACTTCCGGAAGGCAGTATTGTTTTCACCATGGACGTGAAAAATTTTATATGGCAGCATTCCGATAAAGGAGGGAATAGATGCTGTGATTCGTCTAATTGAGGACAATCTGGATGACATTTGTCTTTTCGGGATTGGGGTACAGGACGGTGTGAAATTACTAACACATATTTTCAGCAATAACCTCATACGTTTCGGTAACTCCATGTACAAGCAAACAAAAGGAGTGGCTATGGGTAACCGATGTGCACCTCCTTTAGCGATTGCTTTTATGCACCGCCTTGAGTCGATCTTCTTAGCTTCATATGATTTGAAACCAGCTCTCTACATGAGGTATATAGACGATATTTTTGGTGTTTGGACACATGGCTTGGCCTCTCTGCTCGACTTCTTTGCAGAAATTAACCAACAACACTCCAGCATCAAGTTCACCTTAGAACACACTGGTCATAGCAGTTCGATTCCTTTCCTTGATACGTTGTTTGTAGTTCAGGCTGATGGGAGCTACACCACCGAACTGTACTTTAAACCTATGGCAGCCCCCATCATCTTGCACTATGATTCGGCCCACCCGATGGCCACTAAAAAGGCCGTTTTAACATCCCAAATGAGGAGAGCAGCACGAGTCTCCTCCGATACTATTTCATGCGAGCGGAGCCTTGCGAAGATGACAACTCTTTTCCTGGAAAACGGATACCCAGCACATCGGGTACACTCCGCCGCTCGTGCTGTTCACCCTCACAACAGGAGTAGGATAAGTGGGCAACGTCGGCATCGAGCGGGTAGTAATCCCAACTATGTTTACATGAGACTTCCATTTGTCGATGACCAACTATGTCGACAGGTAAACGCAGCCATCCGTTCGTCTCATCTAAACCATGTTAGGGTAGCCTGGACTAGCGGACCTACGCTGAAATCTTACCTAGTCCGCTCAGCCCTAGAAATGCCGCCATGCCCTGCTGGTAGAAGAACGTGCCACACCTGTATCAACGGGCTCAAAGGTAGATGCACGCGAAAAAACGTAGTTTATAAAATAACGTGCAACCGCTGTCTTGGAATATTTTATGTCGGTGAAACCAAACGTAGTATCAGGGATAGGTACAATGAGCACTTGGGAGATGCCAGACTTCGGAGAGCATACACACCTTTAGGCGAACACATGATCGACAAACATTATAACATGGAACACAGCGACACTAACACAAACTTCAAAGTAGACATTCTAGCAACAGCCAGGGACAACGCTGATCTAAAGGTCCTCGAATCTCTACACATACGTAATCTATGGCCGCAACTAAACACGCAAACGACGTCTTGGTATATCACTTAAATTACATAAACACAAATTATATTTTATGTATTACGCGTTATATTGGATCTATGTCTATATATGTGCGTGAGTGTATGTATCGATATGTATATGGACCATCGGCTCGGGCTTCCTCAGAGGATTCTATCTTGGCATAGTTTGTTTCTGGTTTGGAGTTTCTTTAAGTGTCTGCACCACTGAGGAGGCTTTCCCGCATTCCACGTGTCTTTTGCACGCTTTTTTTGCTGGCGTGCTTTTTTTTCAATTGTTAAAACTTGACATTTTTATATCACTCCTGACGATGGCCCCTGGCCGAAACGTTGAGTGATAAAGTATAATCCTTAACGTTACTTTTAATGTCAACTCTGCACCTCCTGGTATATTGAAGGTCGTATGCTTTCTTTACACGCAATGTCTAAATTATCTTGGTTACGATGGTTAGCAAGGGGATGACAAGATGTGAAGGATCATCGCCACTATCATTTCCCATGCAGTGGTCCAAACTGTGAACAGTAATTTTAGTGCCCGTATCATGTAGCGAATCATTCGAAACACAACTACTTTGCCTTGAATCTGTGGGCTCCGTGTGAGCTACTGGTATTTACCAGAGCCGATTGGTGTATAATTCCGACTGAGTCGACTTGAAGCTCTCCTGGATGCGAGGGTTCGTCGAGGACGCCTTGGAAGCGGCGACACCGAGTTGTTCATGTCCAGCTGGTTCTCGATGATGTTGACTCGTGGTCTCGGAATTAAAACAAACATCTAGGGGTGATGTTTTCCATTTTCTAGCCCCCCCACCCCCAGCAGGGATATCTAATCGGATTTCACCCAATTGATTTCAACATGGATGACACAAGTATGCTTGAGGACACTTGCACGTCATGGTGACAGGTAATGGACACTTGGATTGACTTTTTTTTGCAAGCAAGGGATTCGATGTAGAGAATCAAAACCGACATCAAATACTTAAAGTCCATCGCTGGGAATCCTGTCTTTCAGACATTCGTAGGTGGGGAGGGAGATATCTGGTGAGTGGGAAGGGAGATTTCGCTAAGTGCCAGGAAATTACCCACATCCTCACTTAGCATGCACACAAATGATCGTGCTCGTGATAGTGCTGATGGTTTTGGTCCCTGCAGGGTGGTATCTGTTGTTCAGCGTTACCAGTCATTACCTAATAAGACGATAGTTGGTTGCATTTGGTTTCCGCGTCACCAGGTATTTATTTATTTATGACCTATGTACTGTATATGAAGACATAGGCTGACAAATAGCTCGCACACAGACAACGCTTGAAGCTGCATCTATTCCAGCTGTTTCTATTTCAGGACGATGTGGGAGAGAGCTGCTCGTTATGCGACATACCCGCGTTAATGCGGGTATTGCAATTAAACAGAATGCATCAGATTAGATAAGATCTGTATGAATGGCAGTGAAATGTACATCAACAGACAAGAAATAAGCTGTTCTATAGCATGGGTTCTGCTAGCCACGCCCGTTTAGCATGATGACTGTGGCAAAAATTCGTTCGTTTGCGCTCAAAATATCGCCGAGTGTTGCAAACGAACAGGAAGTGCCGCGCTAAAATAAAAAAAAAGATAGTAAAATGCACACCAGCAGACAGGTATCGAACTTGCTAACTTCCTACAGCATGGGTATTTACAAACATGGCAATGTGTAGCCATGCATGCAGTAAACTGGTCATATGTGTTCCATGTTAGTTTGAAGTAGTAAGGGTCTTCAACTTCAGCGATTAATTTCCGCGCCAGCAATTTGGAAAATTGTAATGGAACCAACCTGATATAAGAGGCAGTGACATTCTGGTACTATTCGGTTACTCGATTTGTTTGTCAAAATAATCTTAATATTTCATACTTTTCCCAAGTATGTACAGCATGTCACCTAGTTCTGGCCGTCGGCCGCACCGCGGTGCTGTAGTCAAATGCTCGCGCCTGTCGCCTAACGTGCTGTGACGATTTTATGCACGTGCAGCAATCGAGCGATGATCTCACTCGGCACTTCTCTCGTGAATGCCTGTTCGCATGAGAATGCTCAACAGCTGCTGCCTGTTGCCATAAGTCCGGCCAAATCCTGGGTAAAGCCTGCATGCGCGGAGGAGATGGCCAGTCTGAGTTGACGTGACTCAGCCAAGTTGGAAGAAAGCGTGTTTTGATACGGCGGGATAATCTGCGCATACGTGAGGTGAAAGCTTCAGATTGGGATCATTTCGGCGCCTTTCTTCACCAATGTTGTGAAGCTTTCTGTCCGCTTATTTGTTCAATGCTGTGCTTGCGTCAAATGGCCAGTTGGAATGAATGATCCTTAACTAACGATGGAGGTGGGAAGGGGCGGAAGGGAAGTGCATGCCAACCCCAGTAAGTGCCTAAGCTATGAGCACCAAGTCATTTGAGATAAGTCTGTGAAGCTTCGAATGACTGATCACCCATCGTGCATGCTCTAATGGGACGAACAATTAGTATGATGTCAGCTCACTTCGCTATGACGTCATTCATCATTCGTATGACAAAGGCGGACCTAGCCCACCGGCTTTGGGGGTCGCTTTCGGCGTCGCCCCATCCCTGCCCCCCCTCCCCCAGTGGTGTACTTAGAATTTGCGTCAAGGGGAGAGGAAACAGATTTGGCAGGTGACCGACCTTTATCGATGCCTGTTTTTGGTTAAGGTTACCCGATTTGAACGACCATTTTTTTCAAAGGGTTCAAAAATAATAAATTATAATAAGTAAGAACAGCATAATTTCCTGACAAATATTTTCGAAATTTGGCTCAACAGTTCCATTTTCACTTTTTAGAGTACAAATGACCGCTGAAGTATAATTCCACACCCAAAATCACTCTAGAGTGGTCCAAAAATCGAGAAAGCTATCTATCCGAGGTCATATTAGGCCAATGACCTTAAATTACCTCGATACTTGGATGACCTCAGATGACCCTTCGCAGAATAAACTTGAGTTCAGCATCCAATTTTATCCCTGAGCCATCTGAACTGTAGTTTGGTCACACTTACTTCGCGAAATGCTTAAATTTCACATTGTCAGAGAACATCCTGATATGTGGGCTAAGGATCCTAAGGGTCCGACCATGAAGTTCGACATATCAATAGTTCATGTCCAGATCTACACGATCACGCCGATTTCGTTGGCTTTTTGGGCGATTTTCCGGACGCGATAGTGAATTTGAGCAGGAAATATCCGATTTGGTAAAAATCTTCAGTTATCTCAAGTGGTCAACGGTGGACTTAACGAGGCCACATTCCCCATTGGTAGGGGAAGATGGCGGAATGCTTTAGTAAGACGAGGGTTGACCTGTTTTGTTCTACTTGCTACTAGCACATTCAGCTACCAATCGAGCTAGCAGTTAGTTCACTTTCTACCTTCCGCTCAAGCTTTTCCAATGGTTTACCCCTAATCTGAAAATATCGCAGTTGCTTTTGCGCCGACCGTGACCCCGGGCCCGGGCGTCAAAGTCGTACAAAAAGCTGTCTGTTTTCATCACGGCAAACATGCGTTTCTGCACCTGGTCCACCACCGGTCAGAGACAACTCGTACCTCTTTATCGCGGCTACCTACGTGGCCCCCGCGCGTCAAGTGACAGACGGAATGGCGATAAACCCGAGGTCGAATAACTCGGGGGGCAGGAGGGGCCGTGCGCCGGCCTTGACTTGCGTAGGTGTCACGAGCGGTGCCCATTGTGATGTCACTGACGCGCGGACGGGCGCCGTGCGAGGCTTACGAAAGGCAGCCGACGTCGGGCGGCCAGGGAACAAACAGGTTATTACGCTGCTGGATACGGCCGCACCACTGTCGGGCGGCCATTCCAGGCAACTGAGCGTCGCGCCGGTGTGGCCTACCACCCGAGTCAAAATCACTCACAAAGCAGTCGCCTCCCCAAACTGTGGTGGGGAGATCGGCGGATAGCCAGATATACCCACACGCAGTGCATACCAGGGAAAGAAAATGAGTATGGGTGAAAGGTGGCAGAGTCATTTTGGTGTGCGTGGAGGTATTCAAATGTAAGCATTTGAAAGATTATATATATATGTATATATATATATATATGTGCGTGTGTGTGTGTGTGTGTGCACTTCTAAGGCGTGAAAAACGAGGACCAAATTTCAGTACACCCGGACTACCGAGGACCGGAGGTGAATACATTGGACCGTTGCCGGTCCTCGCTATTTTTTCATCAATCAGAGGCGATTCTTATCGTCGTCCAAGTCACGTGACGGAGTTTCATGATAGTCCTCCATTTTCGCGAAACATGTGGTTTTGTGTGTGAGGAGTGTAAAGGTGTGTCAGGGAATCGCCGCGTCTAACGTGTGTGATAAAAAACCGACGGAATCTCCTGCACTCGCTCAATAGTGGTGGGAGGCTTATTTTATATATATGCGTTGATGCGGTTGTGGAAAGATGTAGAACTTAGTACGTGGAGAAAACTTGAATTAATTATATATTTATTTTCGCTCTTTATTATTGTAAAACAACTTACTTTACATTTGGTAGATAATATATTGCTACGTATCTTGCAGCACTATCAACAGCTGACGAAATATTTGGAACTGCATTGTGGGTGGGTCTGTTGTGCTGTCTTAGGTGGTGCTGAGTGCTGACTGCTGGATATGAACAATTTTTGGTAAGTCTTTTTGTCAAATGTTGTGTTCTAGTCTCTAAATAATATATAGAGGAAAAGCATTGCCAGTTTGAGATAGCTTTGCTTCCAAAGTTACGCGCGCCAAGTTAGATTTGCCATGGAAATGATAGGATCCACTCGTGGAATGTCCGGTGCATTTATGTAGCATAGGATTGGAACCACAAATGATTCTTAAATTTAGCATAAGGCCAATGGCAGTGCATTGAAAGAATCGGCTTCAAAGCAGGGCATATTTGAAATGGTTTAGCTGGGGGCATGGGTGGAAACTCCTCGGATTCCAGCCAGGGGAGCCAGCCATGTGCGTACTTTGTATACATCTGGGGATGGCGCCTGTCATGCTGACATGCTCCCCTCCCCTATAATGCCACCGTTTAGCATAGAACACCATTCAGTGGGCCCCCAACCGATGTGAGTCCCTCAACTTCCTCCATGTATTCTGTCCTGAATATTAATGGTGAAGTTTGCTCTATCGGGCCAGCTCCTAGAGATGTTCACTCACTGGCAAGAATGGAAAATCAACCTAGTGTGGTGGAAATCGGCTTTGGGCTTCAACATCCCCTGGGGTTGATTTCGTGTCATTTATATTGATTTTTACGTACCGTAAAATACTCCCAGACATGGCGCACCCATGGGGCCATTCCGGCCATGCCCCAACAAAGGCAGAGTGGGGGACGAATATGTATTTTGCCCGGCCGTCGCCCCCTCCCTCCCTCAACCGAATGAACTATTTTCTACTAATGCAACTGTGGAATGCAATTTTCTACTAATGCAACTGTGCAACTAATACAACTACTAACTATTTTCTACTAACGATCCCTCCTCAACAACATCCTTCCGAAGCTTGTTTACAGCGCCCATGATTGAAGGAATTTGGGGGATTTTTAATAATATTTTTTCTTCTTCAAAAGTCAGCCCCCTAAATCAACTGGCTGGATCCACAAGTGCTTCCAGGGAGGCCCATGTTTTATTTCAGGAATCCATGGAGCATCCGGATCCAATCCATCCTGGCGGTTCCACACAAAAACTGAGCCGACGACAGAATAGCATCAGGAAAATGATGTTTCATTGAGGTCAGAAATATTTCCTTTCAAAGTATGGAATATGGATCGCCAAGAAGAATTCCTACCACAGTTGCCATGTTAATTGGAGCACGCTTCTAAGTTGGGTGACAACAGTCAAATTTGCCACCCTTGACCCATCCCATGTTTGGATCACCAGACATAATGTACCATTTTGGGTGGTAGGGTCCGGGCAGGGCTTTATGGTTTTGAATATTTGGCATCTCCCCGTGCCCCCTAGATCTGCGAGTGCACTCCAAAGATTCTGCTTAGCATAGGGCCCAGATCAGAAATTGGACGAAGCTGTCTTGGCTTCATGAAGCCATTATTTTTTACATTGACTTGAGCTTCATACCTGGGTTTGGATTTTGTCCGTTGCTGTTCTGTCCCCGGCGTTGTGGCTTTCTGCCCCTGGATTCAACTCCGTGTTTGTATCTGCTGGCTGGATTCGTTACTTTAAAAATTGCAAGCTCTATTTTTTTTTTAATCTGGAAAGCTAAACTTCCGTGGATCTCGTAAGTTTGTGCTTCAATGTGTTGGTCAGATTTTGGGGAAATGTTTGAATACCATAGTAATGAACGTGATTAAGACAATGCGACCACACATTTATGTCGGAAATGCTTACTTTTCAGCTTGCAAGCAGTTGGTAACCCATTCTTTAGATTATAAATAATCAACCAAAAATTTCAAAAGTTACATTTGAAAACACATCATAAGATAACGTCAACCAGCCTAACTTTCTTGGTAAGAAAAAATGGAAGAATTAAAGTTTTTTATAAACGTTCCCACTTAAGTAGCCTAACCTGACATAACCTCAACTAGCCTACCCTCTATGTTTGTTTTATGGAGGTAAAATGTGTGTACAACTTGTCTCACGAACACCTGAAACCACAATAATGCAACTTCGCTTTGGCCTTCGAGACAAATCATAGGCTTAGGAACAGGGGGGGGGGGGGGGGGGCAGGGGGACCATGGCCCACCCACTTTTCAAAGTAGGGGGGGCCAACAATGGTAGCTGGACCTCCCACTTTTTATACATTTAAATTTAGTAAAAGGCAGCATGCACACATTTGAATACGTGAGGAAAACACTTCCTGCAATCCATAACTAAGTAAAAGTTGCACATATCACATGGTAGCACTTCATTTTTTAAGTCATACACACTTGGACATGAACTTACAACAACGCAACTAATTCAGGAGTTGATGTAATGCAACAGATGTATGGATATTCACAACTTATATTATGTTATGAAAAGACTATAAAGCAGATGATGTACCAGCCAGTACTAAAATACATTCATACTAGAGTTTCACTGTGGTTCTTTTACTGTTACCATTTTTTACATCGATTTCATTAATATTGCCTACAGTAGAAAATTATAAAGGCTGAAGACAGTAACGCAACACAATCAAGGTAAGACGTACAATTTGCAAGCGCAAGTTCCTTGCCTTGATAAGGCATAGCCATGTATCATATATGGTCTTGCTCCTAGCTGCCATACACTTGAACATTTACATGTATTTTGAATATTGAAGCATACAATTACTGCCACGATACATACATTGCGTGACTGTAGTATGAAATAGAACGTAAAAATTTCCACATTTCAATGGATTTTCACAGTTTGGCACAGCACACAGATATCCAACCTTTTCAGTGAGATGCCTGGGTATTATCGGTGCTGGTATCCAACATAGCAAAATACTTATTTCGATCATTTATTATGGTAGCATAGATACAATAATGAAGTCCACAACCTATTATATCTACTTCAAGTGCGAGAACGCCTGTCAGAATATCAGAATCCCCGAGAGGATTAGGCGCTCGTGGTGCGACCTGACAAGGTCACACGAGGAGTGATATGAAGAGTGATGATGTGACGAATAACGAGCGATGCTTGTCATGTGACATGAGAAGGCGCATGACGAGCATGGCAACTGACCCGAGTGGATCTTCAGCTGGGTAACTACGTAGTGGCATTGACAGCACGTTAAACATTGAATTCAAATTATGTCGTTGAACAGAAATGGTTCGGTAAGATGGTGATGCCATGGTATATGTAACAATATCTGCTTAGTAAAGGCACTGATCCCAAAATCTATTCAAGGAAGACATTTTGATTAAAAGTACAAAACACCGAATTACAACTGAGACTACTATCAAGGCTTTTCATCGTCCAGTGATGTGTATGTCCAAGCTGAGATTTAAGAACCTCAAAGATGATGAGATGAATTTAGGCCAATTGCAGGGTGTATATTTCTGAACACCACTTGTGGTGCAAGCAGTTAAATGGGCATATGAAAGTCGATTTTGTGCGATGTACTCCATAGACGTCATGGTTAAGCTATGCAATCATTGGGGCATGCGTATTGGCGTACCGAAGAGAGGGGGCATGAGAGCAGTCCCCCTCCCCATGAGAGGTTGTGGGCCCCAATAATCGCGCCTGCGTTCAGAAAGAATAGAGCCAGGCTCCCTAAAAATCATGCTGGTGTCCCCAACAACCACACCCGGGCCCATACAAATCACTTTGGAGCCGCCAAAAAGTCGCGCAGGGATACCTGAGAATGAGGCTGGGGCCTCCCAAAATCCCACAAGACCCCTGGAAATCCCATTGAATGCCTCAAAAATCGTCCCGGGCCTCTAAAAAAATGACGCTGATGGCTCCAAAATGTGGCATCGAGTCCGTGAAAATACCGTTGGGCCTCCAAAAAGTCGCGCCGGGACCCCGATAAGCCGCGCCAGGCCCCCAAGAAATCACCCTAAGGCCTTAAAAGGTCGGAATCGCGCTTTGGACCAAAAATTCCTGCCAGTGGTCCCATAAATCCTGGTCAGGGCATCAAAAATTACCCTCGGGGCTCCCAAAAATTGGCGTCGGTGGTCACAGCTAAGCACAGCGTGGCACCAAAATCGCATCGAAATCAACAAGGATCAAGCCCGAGCCCTTCAAAATAGAGATTCAGAAAAATAAATGTTCGAGCCAGGAAAATCGATCCTTAGCTCAAACATACCATCAGATGCCTAAACAAATCGCATACGGCAAAAACGTACCGGAGCTCGAAAAATCGCCGCGGGACACAAAAAAAATGTCGCCGGGGGCCCGTGGCTATCTAAATCAGGCCGTGGCTCGGACTTTACATAATTCGGGAGAAGTCAGTAAAAATTGCGTAGAGCCCAGAAATGGCGTCGGATCCCCCCGGAACCACCGTCTGGGCCAGAAAAGTCGCGACAGGACCCGGATAAATTATACCGGAGCCCCCAATATCGTGCTGGGGTCCCACAAATGTGAGCGAGGAACCCCAAATAAACACAGGGGCATCCTAAGAGCACAACTGGAGGACGAAAATGCACCTGGTCCTCCAAAGCGTACCGACTCTGGCAAAAAGCGGCAGGGCCTTAAAAACCATACACATTTGTTTGTTTTTTTTTTTTTTTTTTACTACACGAACACCGTACAATTATGTCAGCCTGCCAATCTTGGTCTGCCACACACCGGATCAAATAATTTTCAACCAGCGATCACCCGTCTTTTCTGTTTCTCATCCTTTCCAGCATCAATCATAAGACTTCTTTTGCCATGGGCCAGCAAGTAAGCTACGTTCTTGCTTATTCTTTCTGCTCACCAACATCGGTGACATTTACAATGGGGGACATCCTACGCACATAGCAGAAGTTCAATAAATTTTGTTTGAATAGTAATACGTACTAAAGGTTTCACTTGCACCAGGAAGATAAACCTATTATTACAAAAGAATCCACCAGTCGTGAAGAGAGTTCGAAGTTCAGAGTGAAGTGTGAATTTGAAAGTACTTATACTGCGATGATAGCTCTTTTTCAGTACCACATGTTGCTGTTAGCCATAAGCGCGTCCAGGGGGCCTGCCCAATCCCCCTTGGCAGTGAATGTTGTGTGTTCACTATTAAAATTATCGGATTCTATATCCAAAGGTGCTCAGCCATGGTACTTTGCGAAATCCCTGGGAGCTCCCCGCTGTTGACCCTGGCCCACCCACTTTTTCAGACGTTCCTACGCCTATGAGACAAATGGTACATATAAATTATTAAGCATGCGCAATAGCCAAGGAATGCAAATTATCAAGTATACTTCTATCTACTGATATTTTATCACATGAGCTTGATGATATGGAGAATCGATGGTGAGCCACACCATAATACTATAAAAGTGCTCTGTCAGTGCTTAGGGTTGCAGTGCCAGTAAAATAAGTGCCAACAAGTAGGATTGCTTATTAAGTGATGGCAGGTGCTCTTCTAGTTAAGATATGTCCTGCAAACCAATTTACCACATTGTTGACTTTATGTTCCTTTCCATAGATGACAAGTCATAGAAACTTATTCACCGGCTGCCCGCTGAGATACAATGAGTCGAATCGGATGAATTTGCCTTTGTTTTTGGGGAGCCCAATATGTGAAGAGCCCGTCCTGATCTGTTTGACATCCCGCAAATGGAATTCTGGCTGTGCCACTTTGGAACACAATAATGGAAGAAAGCTGCTTCCTTGTATAAGAAGTGCTTTGCAGCTGTTTAGAATGCTGGATGATTAAAGTAAGTGCTGATATACAAATGTTCTGATACTAATTGAACTGCTTATCTAGTAAAAAGATGTACTGGCAATCTGCTTACTTTTTCCAAATTGGTAGCTTATAGGAAAGTACATTAAAGGCTGGATTGCAACGCATTCACTGAAGGCTTAATTTCCCTAGGACATGCAAGTGAGTCAGTTGACTCTGAGTTGTTTGTTGCAATGAATGTATTCTTCCCATTATGGGCTGAAGTCAGTTATTATGCCTGTCATATCAATAGTCTGCAGCTTTGCACTTTGGATTATGTGGAAAAATACTGCACATGCAAAGCAATTTGGTACCTACAAATATAAGTATGGATATACCTCACAACCCACTAGTAGGGCCAGGATTTAGTATTTCGTTTGGGGCGAACTACCGGCAAAATGTATTCATGGATAAGGTGCCGAGTTTGAAGAAGCACAAAAATGACGATGCGAAGTATTAAAACATACTTATGTGAACATTACCACTTAAAATTACAACTTCAGACGATTTCGTTTTCAATTTCAAGACAAATTCAATCCAGGTAACTAGTGGTTTTTGATGTGGGAGCATGACATCACCCCCCACCATGATCACCAATGATGATGGTTTCGGCCTCTGATTTTCACCCCCACCCCACCCCCAAAAATGGGTCAATGCCTAAGGCTTGTTTTCGTTTTCCTACGACCAACTTAGACTTTGTAGCTTTTGTACTCTCGGCTTTGGCTTCAGTTCCGAATTTATGGAATCACCTCTTGGCATTAGTTCACTAACTTTTAACCTACTAACATACTACATACTATAACATACTAACATACTTTTAACATACTATGGTTTCTGCTATGATAAGGCCAATGACCTGGCTTCATCTCCATGTCTGGCTCTGATCAATAAATCCACCCCACAAAACATTCTGGGGTAAAATGATAATCAGCACATTTTTTCACTTAAAGAGCACTTAATCTAACTTTATGCGCATACTTTTGGAACTAATATTTCACTGATGCAGCACTTTAATCACATGTAGAGCCAGAGGCGGACCCAAAAGCCTGGTTTGGGCCAAATTCAAAAACGTTTCTCCAGTTTCGAAACAATCATCGGATTTGAACCGGGAATAGTCGTCGGATTTGCTTAGGACAATATTTATGTCATAAAATGTTCTTAGACATGAAGAAAATGATATTTCAGTGACTGCAATCGCTCGGCAAAAATCGGCCTCCTGGGTGGAGGAGCATGGCTCCCCTGCCCGCCCCTTAGATCCGCCAGTGTGCAGAGCACTTTTGCCCCAGGCTAGCAGTATTCTTCAAGACTTTTAGCCCACAGTTTTTTTTCAGTGACCTGAGATATATGGACCAAATTTTGTCAGATGCGATCAATTATCCAAGAGTTCAGGAGGATGCGACCTGCACGTTGAGATTTGATATGGTTAATTTATGATACATTTCATAAAACTTCAACAGGGTCTGAGGAAATAGCTAATGCAGTAGGAAAAATAAGTGCTTGAAATGTGGGTTTCGGTGTCAGGAGGTTTTACATAAAGCAAAACAAGTACTGTATAGACAGGGTAGGTATAGGGTCGGCATAGGAAGTACTACTGCTTCATTAGAAGTAAGCGTTCTGATGTGTAAGTACCTACCTAGAGGCATACCTGAGGCGAACTACTTCCACGACTGACCGTCATCCATGATAAAAGGGGGCAACACTTACTGGAACAGTTGGCACTACTTATACGTACTTATTTCTTCAGGGAGCCCTTGCATTCACTACTACAGCACTTGTGTCTAGTCCTTATTGCCTCCCAGCACTTAAACCGACTTGCCGAACATCTATTTCTCCTACAGCAGCACTTGTTTCCTCAGCTCCCTATTAACGATATATTGCAAGTGCTGTAAGCTGATGTAACCTAATCTACGCCTACATGTAAATTATTAAGCTAACCTGAACCTACTGATAATTTACCTAATTGTGTCAAACATGTAGGTAATTGATGCTGATGAAATTGATAGTTGATGACGAAGATGATAGATAGTTCATCACAATTAATGCGTTCAACTATCTGCTGGTGTATGCTAGGTTTGTTTGCAGCACATTCTGTAACATGTAACAATGCTCCAAGGAAATAAGTGCTGTATTAGGGGAAATCATTGCTTGAAATATGTGTTTAAGTGCTTGCTGGCAATCCAGGTTGCAATGTGTTGAGATTGAATTGGGTATCACGAGTGCTCTCGAGCCTCACTTAAGGTATATTGCAAGGTATAGGGCGCCTTTCCGGACAGAGGGGCGCCACATTTCCATGGAGAGGGGCACATGCCCCCTATGCCCCTTCCCTATATCCTTCCATGCTCTGTAAGTGTTTAATGTGCCGAGCAGCAAATGAAGTGCAAACAATATGTGCTTATTTAGTTAAAACAGGTTCATGGGCACTGGGGGCGCCCGGAATGGCCGTGAACTATATCAACCTACAAAGCACTTCTTATTCTAAGTTAGCTATTATTTCTTCCAGAATTGTGCTCCAAGGTGACAGCCAGAATGTCATTTGGTTGCATCATACAGGTCCGGACGGCCCCCTGACGGGCTCACCCAAAAACGAAAAAAAACACTTATCAGGCTTCCTTCACTTTATCTCGGTGGACAGCCTAAGAACCAGGTTACATGAATTATCTTCTATGGAAAGGAACAAAAAGAGTTAATAATGGGGTAACTTTATTGCTAGCACATACCTTTACTAGAATAACACTTATTTGACCAGTAATATAATTCGGTACTTTTTCCAGCTAAGCTATGTGCTAGCAGCAAATTTGCGCTCGTTTCCATGCTTGAATCTAATGGTAAAACTTTGGGGATTTCTTTTCTATTACTTTGTATTTGGCATGCCTAAATTTCAAAGTAAAAGATTAAAACAATACAAGGACATCACATGTTAAGTACCTACTACTGGCCTTCGGATTGCCGTTCACCGACGTCAAACATCATTCGTTCGGTTTATATACCAATTTTTGTGTACCGATGTGCTTTTGCCTCAAATCGGCAAACATGACTTCACTCTGATGCTACTCACGCCTGACCATTCATGACCTTGTAGTCTTTACTTAGGCAATGGGTGTAGAATTGGTCATTGGAGAGCTATTGACAATTTCGCGCAGATATGTTGAAGCGTTTTCAAGCTATCGCGAATATTCGACAAGTCATCAGGGCATCTTTGACCCCCCATCCCTCCCCGGTAAAGGCCGGGCTGAGTATAGACTAACTCTGGCTGTTGACCTGGCTTGATCCTGTATTGGCTCATGAGTAGATGAAGCGATGATAAGTTGCTGTCTCATGAATCATTAAGCTAGTCATAAAAAGAACAACCTACGAACGTGAAAAAACAAACCAATTACATAACATTCTATGCCAATGTCCATCAATTACATGACCGGTCCTCAAAAGAAAATATATCTCCCTCCATTCAGTTAATGGTGGGTTAAGCGAGACCTGAGCGGTAGTTGCTATGCCACCTATTGTATTAAGTCCAGCCGGTAAACTTTCCTCCCCGTGGCGGGCAATGAAGTTAGGGGGAGACTAATGCGCGACAACGTTGGGAGGAGTAATGAATTGTTACGCCGATAATTGTCCAAGATGATGAATCAAGATGTTCTCTGTTCGATGTCATTCCGCCACTTCCCTCCCCTCTAGGAACCGATCTAGCCTATATTTCGCACTAAGATTACATTTTCTCGAAGTCTAAGAAAATTTTGTAAGATACACATTGTGTCAAGCAGATCCTACGAATGCTAGCTGTTGAATAATCTGATGCGTTTTTTGCTCGAAGATTTGTGCTGAAATTTCCTCCAGCCAGGCTTCTGGATCCGCCCCTGAGCGCGCAGTTTCATCACCTCGCTCGGCCGCATGCCGCGAACGCATCCATAAGTTGAATAATCTTGCATTATCACATCACACCGTGCATGTAACGCTAAGGCCCGCGTCACGAGGCGCCGGCTCGTTGCAGGACCTGACTATTATATGGATCAAGCTCAAAACCCGACTGTTGTGTTCCGATATTCCTAACTCTTTGCGTTGGCGTAGCCCACAGTCTAACAGCAGGCCCTCTATTGCTCGTCACGTCAGCAGCTATGGATTGACACCAGCGGAGAGGACTCGACGTCACCTGAGGCAGCATTATGTTACACCGGTAGGTGATCAATACTGATCGGCCCAACGGTGTATAAACCTACAAACCAAAACATAACTGGATTTACACCCGATTCCAATTTTCTCTAAAACAGCTTTCGTTTTCACAGTATTATCTATAATCCACGTATTCACTATTCCTTCATAATACCGAGACGAAGTTGGGCCTCCCATATCCTCGCCTGCAAATATTGAACTTTCAAGACCATTATGGTCGTGAGCATATGACCATTATCATCACTATGTTAAGATGGCCTTTCCTGACGAGTCATAAGGAGATTACCTAGAGATTTTATCGCAAAAGAATATGCTAACCTCATAACGCAATGTATATTTTGTTTTGTGAAACATGTCTTTGGGGAGGGGTGCCATGCCTGATTACGTCCAAATGTACATCGTGTTTCGAATCGCTATTCATTTTACGTTCAGAGGGAACCACAAATCGGTAGATATTTTGTATGTAGTGTGAATATCGTGAGTAAAGCGTGCGAGGGATTTTCATATCTACACAAGTGTACCATTAAGGTTAGGATTTGAAAGTTAACTGAATGGCTACACAAGTAGACGAACCTCAGCCTAGTATTAGCCATGATGAAGCGACCAGCGCCGGAAGACAAAGAAAATGGCAGTTCGAAAACGTAAATAATGCCAAGTTTTGTTTGAAAAATTGTTCGAACAGGACTTTTTATGAAACGGACTGCAATGTTAGTAAAATGCGAATAAGTGAAAATTCAGCACATATGGCCGAAGTTCGGCAACACCCGGTCTGATTTCCTGATTCACAATTACGAATCCTTACTCGTAGCGGTTAACGGCATGCAGTACGATTCAAATGCCCAAAAGACAGACTGATGTTTATACGGGAACTCGGCGTTTTGCTCGATATCTGGAACCGTCGCAACATGACAAACACACTCCTCCGGTACCACAGAAATAATATGACGCTACCATCATCAGCATGACCAGGTCCTGCCCCATATGGAGAACGCTTGGCCGATACCCACCAACATCCGCCGATCAGCTCCACCGGTGCTCAGTAAGAGCCGCTCAGCAGAGACGCCACCAGCACCGGTCCGGTCATCTTCCCCAGTACCCAGAAGTGGCGGCTCGACAGAAACGCCACCGGCACTGGTCCAGTTAGCTCCTACGGTACTCAGTAGGAGCCGCTCGGCTCGTACACCACCAGCACCGTTCTGGTCAGCTTCCACTGTACTCAGTGGCGGCGGCTCGTCAGGAACGTCACCAGCCCCGGTCCGATAAACTCCCACTGTACCCAGTAGGTGTGGTTCAGCAGAGACACAACCAACACCCGTCAAGTCAGCTCACCCCTGACTCCACTCCACCCTGACCACCCCTGACCCCACTCAGCAGAGGCCGATCGGCACGGACATCGCCAGCATCAGTCCGGTCAATTTCCACGGTACTCAACAGGGGCCTCCCGGCTTCGACGCAACCAGCACCGGTCTGGTCAGTTCCCCCGGCACTCAGTGGGGACTGCTCGACAGGGATACCACCAGCAACGGTCTGATCAGCTCCTCTGGTACCCAGTACGAGCGACTCGGCAGGAACGCCACTAGCACCGGTCTGATCAGTTTCCTCGGTATTGAGTGGGAGCCGCTCGGCAGAGACGCCACCATCACCGGTCCGATCAGCTTTCCCGCGACTGAGTAGGAACCGCTCGGCATAGACGACACCAGCAGCAGTCCGGTCAACTCCCACGGTACTGATACCCACCAGGGGCCGCTCGACAGGGACGCAACCAGCACCGGTCTTGTCAGCTCCCCCGGTACCCGGTAAGAGCAACTCAGCAGGGACGTCATCAGCACCGGTCCGATTAACTCCCACGGTACTTAGTAGTGTCGGCTCGACAGAAACGACCCCAGCACCGGTTCAGTCAACTCCCCGGTACTCATTAGGAGCCACGCGGCTCGCACGCCGCCAGCACCGTTCGGATCAGCTCCCACGGTACGCGACAGGGATGCCAGCACGGGTCCAGTCAGCTCCCATGGTGCACAGTAGAGGCCGCTCTGCTCATACGCCACCAGCGTCGCGCGGTCAGCACCCCTAAACTCAGCATGCGTCGCTCGGCAGGGATGCCACCAGCACCGGTCTGGTCAGCTTCCACGGTACTCGGTAGGAACCGTTCGGTCCGTACGCCAATAGCGTCGGTCGGTCCACTCCACCGGTACTCAGTAAGGGTGGCTCAGCAGTGACACCACCAGCACCGGTCCAGTCATTCACGGTATTCAGGCTCGGCAGCGACGCTACCAGCACCGGTCCAGTCAGCTTCCGCAGTAGTCAACAAGGGCCGCTGGACAGGGATGCCACCAGCACAGTTTGGCCAGCTCCCACGGTACTCAGTAGGGAAGGCTCGTCAGGGATGCATTCAGCACCGGTCCAGTCAGCTCCCACGGTACTCAGCAGGGCAAAGCATGTTGGCGTCGGGAAAAATCCCTGCAATGGTCCCAAAAGGTTCTCATTTTATTGTAAAATTTTCCAAACTTCCATATTCCTGCATACTTTTTTTCGTTGTCGTTCCCTAGTATATTTTTTTAATACCCCGCAGCAAGAGGACTTAGCCCCGCAGGAGGGGTTTCGGTACAGTGGGCCACCAGCACTGGTGCAGTCAGTTACCCTGCGCCCAACAGGAGGCGCTCGGTAATCCTCCAAACTTGACGTAGAGCTTAACGTGCTTCGAGGTGAAGTGGGGGACGGGTGAGGGAAGTTGAGCCTGTATCGTATCGTATCATATCGCATGTTTTTACATTGTGTCCGACGCATTCGGGCTTTATCAATGCATGTATTTCAATAAAACTAGATGTCCCAGAGCTTGGTTAGGTTAGGTTAGGGTGTGGTCTTTGACTGCCAAGAATGGATTGAAAAACATAGTATATGATGGAAAGACCCTTCTTGTTGCTCCCCGCTACTGCGCAGTTGGGGTGGCAGCGGAAAAATGAAGGACACCTGGTATTTCAGACAATTCTCCTCAGGTAGCGAATTGCGGTCGCACTAAGCAGGAGCTGATGTTGAACAAAATTTCACGATGCTCCGTGATCGTGACTTCGAAGTACTGAAACTACGTTTCAAGGAAAGTATTGGACGTCCCCGGGGAATATACGTTGCTTCCCAGCGGACGTCATGTTATGTCTTGCTACTTGATGTCACGCGCTAGACTCATACTCATTTAGTCGTGGCTGTGATAAACGACGGTACCGCGCAGGGCGTCTGAGAAGACGATGTGGATGGGTGTGAAGCGGTCCTCGTATGTGGTGGATGGTAAGAACCCTTCACACACGGTCCTCGGTATTCACACCACGTTCGCACAGCTTACACACCGGCAGGGGCGGATGAAGGGAATTTGATTATTACCGTATTTTGATTCTGGAGGCGCGCCATTTCTCCCGATGGGGTGCCATTTCTCTTGATGGGGTGCCTTTTCTACTCTGAGAGGCGCCTTCAGCTGAAAAACGCTTTGAGCGAGGAAAGGAGCACACGCCCGCTGCTGTCCCCCCTGGTTACGCCCGTGCGAAATCGGTCCTCGGTTATCGCATCGGTCCTCGGTATTCAGTTTCACTCTGATGGCCAACCACGATGCTTTTCTACACAACCAAATAAGTAGCACATTACAGGACATGCACGACTACGACCGTGCCAAGTCTGAACTTTGTCAGCTGTTGCCTTCACATGGTCCTCGATAGTCGGTGACGAGTCAGAGTCCTCGCTGTACACGCCTTACACGTGTATGTGTGTGTGTGTGTGTGTGTGTATGAGAGAGAGAGAGAGAAAGAGTGAGTGGTGGATAGATGGATGTATGTATGGATGGATGGATGGATGGATCGATAGATAAATAGATAGAGGAGGGAAGGAGGACGAAACGTGACAACAAAAATGGATGCAAGTAGTGAGAGAGTGAGCGAGAGTGATATAGTGAGGGGTATTGGTCCGAACGTGCCGCCAGGAGGCGTTAACAGACGCCCAGCCATTTAGCGGGGTCGTAAACCCTGCCGCCACCATGGATGGGAGCCTTTCACGGCAAAAGAAAGGCACGTACAGGACGCATAAAACCCTCCCATCCGGTCTGCGTCGGGACGAAAACGGCGACCGCGACAAAACGTAACTTACGACCTCCAAAGAAACCCATGATCAGATCAGGGCGCCGTAAAACGGTCGTCGCCGCCAGCATGGGAGCCTGGGAGCCGAAGCAGCCCTGACGGCACAGCGTCGCCGACTCCAGGAGCGTGACCGGCTCCGAGAGGCGGCCCTGCTGCGCGCCCCGTCACCGTCGCCGGTGTGGGGTGTCAGTGGAGCGTGACAACGGAGGAAAGGTCGCCCTCGCTCAATGCTGCCGACCGGCAATCAGTAATCGTCAGCCCACGCTGAGTCGAGATTGGTTGTTTATGGACGGCGAGCGTGCCCGCCGTTCCCAGCGCCGGTCGGTTGTTTATCATCGCATTGTGACAACAGCGGGTGCTATAAGCAGCTCGGTGCCGACTCAATGAGGGCGCCAGGTGTCGCACCGAGCCACTGCCTCTGTCGCGACGACGAACGGTGAATACCGGCCGACGCGCAGGACCAGGCGCGTTCTCCTCCGTTTGGAAAGGAACCGAAGCTTCTAAATCGACGAAGGAATTCGAAATGGAGGCTCATCAACGACTCGGAATGCAGCCGATCATTATACATTATGGACGCGCGCCACGACTGCCGCGGTAGTGCGCCACATCTGTCTCGGCTCCGCACGCTCACGGTCTAATTTAAAGCTCTCCGTGGCCGACACGGAATGCCGCACGAAGCTTCCTAATTATTTTCTCCAATTAGCAGCGGCCGAAGACAATGGTTGGCGGCGAGCCATTGGCCGCACCGTCGCTCGACCAGTGTCATTGTGATGCCGGCGTGATTCAGGCCATCCGCTCCCAGCGTCTGTGGCCATCGCTCCACATCAGCATCATGTGCCGACCAGCCCCCGGCCACCTCCTGTCTCGCATCCGCCGCCGACGCCGAGACAGAACGGCACACGTTCCGCCAGCGCTGAGACTCTTCCTGTCGGCGCCCAAGTGCCGAACAAATCGTAGAAGAATTCGAGTCATGGCTGCCACGTTCACCTCTTACGTTATAGTCGAGAGTTAAATTGAATCAGATACGTTCCCGGCAAGGTGTTCCACATTCTCATAAAATTATGGTACGTTTTTTGTTTAAATTTTCTTTGGAAGGCCACAGAGTTAGCGGTTAGTTGGGTCCTTTAGTTTGCTGAGCCAACGGTAAATTCCCTTATATAAAATTACCTGCAAGCCTGACACATAGTCATGATAAATAGTAGGACAATGCCTCTTCCTGTTTTTGGTGTTAAACTGAATTACAATTTTGCACAGCAGTGCCTGGTGTGCAGAGTCTATGCATTCTGATAAGTGCTCTATTGTTTAAAACATAGATGTCTGTACCATGCCAGAAATGCACAAACCCCACGATAACATGGAGCAAGACGCACCATTACACTGTCGACGCTCTGACGCTTTCGTGTTACAAGCTACCGAGCTGGATGAAAAAAAATAAGAGTTTGTTTTACGGTAATGGCCCTGATGCCTCCTTGGGGCCTTCGAGCGGTGATAATGCAAGCATAATACACGACGTAACAACGTGTAGATAGGACTAAATGCAGAATGGATGAAAGGAAGCCATTTTGTTTGGAGCATTACATGAACACAAGCCGCGCTTGGGGCCGCGATACCCAGGCTGATGACATCAAGCAATTGCACTGGACAGCAGATGTAGTCCTCGCAGTGGGTCGCAGTGGGTCCGGACAGGCGCCGGTGCCGTCTCCCTGTGTCTCCGCCAGCGTCCCGGGGCTGGTCCGGTGTTGACGCGCTCGCCACTGGCTGCGGCGTGACGGCAACTGCTCCATCTGCGGGTGTCGACGTCTCCGCAGTCGCCTCACGTCGATCGTCGGCTCGTATCATGTTGCGAGATGAGTGGGTGCGCACGGAGCGGTAACTTGTGTGTTCTGTCGGCTGGAGACATTTGAGTTCCTGCGCTTCCCTTGCCACAATCTTGTGCTTTCGTGCCACGGCGATCTGGGTGCCCTTTACGTCCCTAACCTTGTCGGATTTGAGGTCGTAGCGAGGCTGGGTCTTCATAGGCTGCTGCAAGAGCAGGACTAGATCCACTGTGTGGGTGTTGTATTCCTTGACGTTCCGGGAACCATCTTTGTACACCTTCCGCCGAGACTTTGCATTCTTGCTGGCGTTGCTTTCTTGTCAACGCTTCGTGCTGTTTCGAGAACAATGTCGGCCTTTCAAACTCGGGCAGTCTGACCGTGTGTCCAGATATCAGCTGCTATCAAGCGTAATGTCACGGCAGAATAGCAACACTATTACTTAGTCACAAATATCTGATGTGAACCGAAATCAAACCGAACAACATTGCAGGCTGTTTCCTCGCTGACATGGCTACTGAATAAAAGGAAAGCTGATGTAGTCATCTTCCCGTCAGCGCATCAGTTAGGGGTTTTGAACCTGTCCAGTGCAAAGCCATCTAAAACACTTCACAGTCACATTCCTGCCACATGTACACGAATAAACAGCACCTGATTCCGGCAAATCCATGCATCTGATGACACAGCGAACGATGATGCCATTATAAGTGGGGTATATAAGTGGGCGAGATTACCGCAGGGACGTTGGTTTTATAAAATTATTAGGGGGGGCAATACATGGAGGCAATGGGCAGGCCCAAATGAATTGGGGAGCACACTCAATAGGGTCCCATGCTAAAAGTTGGAATTATTTCGGGAGGAAGGCAAAGCCAACATTGAGGGGACACTTTCCCCCTCAAAAGGATACAGAATAACATCCATGGATTATCGATTTCAGACTGAAATGGGAATGTCCAATTGCTGAGCAAAAATAATAGCATCGATGAGAGTGACATGACAGCCAAAATATATGCTATGTAGAAATGGTATAGGTACCTAGGTAAGGGAAGGGAAAGGAAGGGGCCCTTGGAGCTCAAGCTTCACCTAGGGATACCATTTATCTGCTGGCACTGATGCACGAATAAAGGCGATCCCAGGAACCAGTGGTGTCGATTTCTGAAAATAGTTGGGGTGAGCGTGACGATGCATGGAGGCAATAGGATGACGACCGAAATCGAATGTAGGGCCTTTCCATAGGGTCCCCTGTTAAACTTATATTATTTGGAAGGCAGGTAGGGGATGATTATTCGGCGAGCGGGGCTCCCAAAGGGTAGAAATCAGCGCAATGTCACACGGGTGTTGGGTTCTGAAAATGATTAGTGGAGGGGGGGGCACAAAACGTGAAGGCGATGGACCAGCCCGAATGGATTGGGAGGCACATTCCATGGGGTTTCATATTAAAAGTTTAAATTATTGGGACAAATCCAACATTGAGGAGGAATTTTCACCTCAAAAGTATATAACAACACGCTGCAATGCGAGGCTGGGAGCCTGCCAGGCTGGCTGCCACTGCAAGGTGTCCAAACTCACTCAGGCGTTAGGATGTAAATAAAGAACTCGCCCTGGAGAGGTTTTGTGATAGCGAGAGTTCTGTGGTAGAGAATGGAAATGGAGCCACATTCAGCCGATTCCTTTCCTCAAAATAGACCCAACTTCCAATTTTGATGACAATATTCCTTAGGACTTGGATTCTATATCAATATGAAATTGTTTTTACATCCTGGCGTCGACGCCTAAAATCACAAATTTGTACATATGCGAAGAGCCACAGAAACTCTATTTCAAACATCTGGCCATTGTTACGAGAGCGTACCTGTGTCCCATTATCCGTCAAATGTACAGACAGTCAACTGCGTGTCCTATGGTTCCGGAAATCCGCCGGAGGGAGGTGCCCGGTACGCCAGTGTCACCTGCAGCCAGCAGTCAGCTGGCTGCAGCAGCTGACGACTCGACGCGAGACGTCATTGGTGGCCGCCACATCTGCCATATCTGTCGGATCAGTGTCTCGCGTCGGGAAGCGCGGCGCTTTGAGCGGCCATCTTGTGCCGGACGCGCATTGTGGACCGGGTGGAGTCCATGATTAGGACAATGCGCGGCAGTTTTATGGCCACGCTCGTAAAGCTCTAAACACGCTGTAACGCTCGCTGGGTCGGGTGGCCGTCTCCGACGGCCAGAGCGGCCCTCTGCCGCCGCTCCATCCTGATGTACGGCGCGATTTCGCGTCGCGACGCGTCGCCGGGCGTCGCCCAAGGCCGCGCACTCGCGCACGCGTATTTGTCACCCGCCGGGGAATGTCGGCGGCGCGACCTGATGCCGGCGTCTCGGCCGGAGCTGGGCGCACCGCGCGCCCGCCCGGCCCGGCAGGGTTCGATCTGCGGAGACGGTGGCGAAGCATCACGGACGGATATCGCACAACGGGACTGCCAGAGATACGTCATCTGGGAAGCCCAACAGCTCCGGGACCCGCCTGAGGTCTGACGTCGTGCTCATGATCCGCGATTAGATTGCCGAATGCCTCGAGTTGGGACTTGTTTGCCCACGCGCTTACGTGATGTTCCGAGCCGTATGAGAGTGCATCGCCTGTTGCTTGGCGGCCGAAGTCGACCTTGCGTAATGCCTCCACTGATGGCTGGATACTTCCTGGATGCCATGTTCTCTAGAGACGTCATGCCACCGAAGAGGGGCATGACACAATCGAGAGGGGTGTGACAAGTTTAGCTGTCATTCTTTGCTAGCAGCGGTGTCAACTGCATCGTTTAAGCCAGCAGAGAGTGGTTATGGAAATAGCCACTACGACGTTTGGTATGACAGCTGAAAAAGCAGATGGCTTATTGCCATTCAAGTCAGACAAAACAATAGGATACGCCATCGTGAATGACCATCCGTCAAAATAACAGAGGACCACTAATGCAGCACGAAATGCCTCGTACTCAATGACCCGTATTTACAGCAGGCTCGGACCGGCGTTAATCGCACAAGCTGTAGGCCGTGTCGCGGTCGGCCTCCGTTTAGCCGGTTATCCAGGTGGGCGGCGATTGGGATTTGGTTTGGATTAGGGTGCCTCAGACCGATTTGATCGTGTGGCGACTATGACATCAGAAAGGATGTTCGGAAGTCGTCACCAGCAGAGGTCGCCACGGGCCGAAAAGCTGCCAACCCAGCCCGGTCCGAGCCCGTTGGATTGCAGACCGGGCCCGGTCCGAGCTCGTATGCTGCTGGCGAAGGAGCGGCTGTACCCGGCCCATCCTGTTCATTTGCGGCCCGAGCCAAGCCCATACCCGTTCTGTATGGAAAACCTGCAAAAGACTTCCTGATTAGTCAGTCGACTTCTGATACTGGTCGTGGTCTAGCAGAATTTCAGTTCTATATTTTCTAGAAACTGAAAAACGATAGATCACTCGGGACATCGGAGTGACACTGTACACTGTAGGTGTACGCGATTCGGGGCCCAGAGTTCTCAGAAGTGTGTGCGATGTTCGTCCGGTCCTGGATTGCCACTGTATACTTCGCTTTGTTAGATCCCTCACCCTCGAGTTGGGCCGTGGGCGGCGCCACGGTGTCCGCTGTTTCGCTCAAACCTTCGGTCCTCAACAGTTGACACTCAACATCCCTGGTCGCAGCCCGGCCGCACCTAGCCCAGGCCCATGACCAATTATTACCGGGTCCGCCCATGGCCCATGGAATCTTGAATATCAGGACGAGGCCCGAGTCCAGCCCGGGTCCAGCCTGTGAGCCCATGAGACAGCCAGACCCGTGGCGAACACTGGTCACCACATGCCACACGCTCCAGCATAAAAGGTGCACGTTGTTCGTTTCAGAGCCGCGTTGTTTGCTTTGAATGCTGGGGTTGAACAGGATGTATGTTTCACGGGGCAGAGCCTGCAGAGAGTACGGTGGATGAACCAGTGTAGAGCAAGGATCTCTGGTGGCCGAAGGCAGGAGCAGCTTTGATGTTTTGTCCATGTAGCACACTGATCAACACGTGCCTACGTATAAACAAACACACAAGTTTCGCTCTAAAACCCCGGATTCCCCAGAGCAGTATTATATTATGTTGGTATCAAAGTCTTCACATAGGGCGGGGATGGCCCAGTGGTTGAAGTGTTGAGCTCTGGGTACCAAAGGTCCCGGGCTCAACACTCGCACCACTCAGGACATTTCCCAATCCTGCGGCCCACCGGCGAAACAGTGTGGGCTGCGCTATTAGCCGTGAACGTGCATAAAGTGCGTTGTGAAACACCCAATAAACAAACAAAGTCTTCACATATAGCCCATGCACATATATAGATCGGTATACTCAATGTACTTCATGATTATTGCATATAAACATTGCAGGCATCGCAATCAGCTTCGTATGATTCTCGCGTTGGCTTAATTGCGTAGCGCTCAAACAGGTAGTTCCAAACCCGCTGCTGTTTACTAACCTACGTAAACACGTAGGTTAACGTATTAACTCGAGTTTTTTTACACGTGGCTTTCGTGTGACTGACCACATACGTAGCACCAACGAACACACAAAATATAGCCTTACACTAAGACTGGTGATAATTACCTAACTGGTCAGTGGAAGCCCAAACAGGCGGTGCTTCAGCTCATAGCATGGGATGTCCAAAGTAAGGAAACTAAAGTCTTTTGACACAATCTGAAGCATATGCGTTTTTTTCTGAGCGGTTAGTTAGAGGGAAACGATTTATGCTGACATTCGCTTTGTTCTTCTTAACGGTGGGACCGCGGATAGGGTGACATCAATTGCAATAGAGAACAAGTAATTTTGTATCGGCTTCTGTCGACTTATGTTTGCAGATGCGCAAATAATTTACCTTGGAGCCCGCAGGTGTTTCTGGAGGTGCGACCGACGCATCGCCAAGAAGCCGAGTTATCATTGGCAGGCATGATTACGTCTGCTTGCCCGCCACATTCAGTACCACCGGTACATCAGGTAAAGTGCTGGTTGCTTACATAACGTCAGCTCTGAGTCGCATTCCTCACAAAATCAGCCACCAGGTCGATGTGCTTGCTTGAGTGTTTAAAAAAGACGATGGTGAGTGCTCATGGTGTTTTGTTTGACGATGAACTTGTTTCCGTATGTTGACAAGTCAGCCAACGATCGGCAACAGGAGCGGACCTCACCCGTGAGCTGCTGCTGTACCAGCCGTGTACAGACAACCGCCATCACACATCACACATCAAACATCAAACGTACATTAGAACCATCCACAATCGACTTGTGACTTGTGCTGATTGGTTCCACGTCAGTGGTATAAAAGGAGGTCCGTGGTAGTGACATGCATGCACGGAAAACATTCATAAAACAATATAGTGTAGCAGTGTACGGAGTAAAGCTCGGTGTCAGCCCAGATCACTCGCAGGTAGCGCTTCAGACGGGAACCGAACGGTGGGACAGTAAGTCGGAGAACGCCAGGCGGCAGGATATTCTCCTACAGCGCCCCACGGCAGCAAAATCGCCTTTTTCCCATTTCGGTTCGTGACCAGGGGACATATAGGTGTCCTTCCCGCTCCGTGGGCCGGCCACGACTTTCAGCCACCAGTGAGAGCCCGCCGGCCAGGGCCACATGCTCACCGTGTTGCGACACCAGGGCCGCAGACTCACCGTGTTGACACACCAGGGCCGCAGACTCACCGTGTTGACACACCAGGGCCGCAGACTCACCGTGTTGACACACCAGGGCCGCAGACTCACCGTGTTGACACACCAGGGCCGCAGACTCACCGTGTTGACACACCAGGGCCGCAGACTCACCGTGTTGACACACCAGGGTCGCAGACTCACCGTGTTGACACACCAGGGTCGCAGACTCACCGTGTTGACACACCAGGGTCGCAGACTCACCGTGTTGACACACCAGGACCGCAGACTCACCGTGTTGACACACCAGGGCCGCAGACTCACCGTGTTGACACACCAGGGTCGCAGACTCACCGTGTTGATACACCAGGACCGCAGACTCACCGTGTTGACACACCAGGGCCGCAGACTCACCGTGTTGACACACCAGGGCCGCAGACTCACCGTGTTGACACACCAGGGTCGCAGACTCACCGTGTTGACACACCAGGGCCGCAGACTCACCGTGTTGCCGCACCAGGGTCACATACTCACCGTGTTGTCGCACCAGGGCCACAGACTCACCGTGTTGCCGCACCAGGGCCACAGACTCACCGTGTTGCCACACTGTGTGCACCAGAAGCAGAGTGTGGTACAGTCGGCTACCGAACTATGCTCCAGTATGCCTTTAATATAGCTGGTCACTAGAAACGTAGGCTGTGCCGCTTCACAGCAATTGTTGGCAGGGAATACTGCATCGCTTCACATTTAGGCGTTACGTGACAGTCTACCAGGTTGACCACGGGCCAATCGCCAAGGGCAGGCATTCGCGTTTGCGGTCGTCACGTGGCCATTTGCCCTGCAGCCGTGAACTTGTCCTGTCTTGCATGCTTCAGTCGGACAAACAGCATCGGCAGTTCAATGAGCGGGCTACCACTGTACTCCTGTCAACAAGAAACAATTGATCGCTATGGATTTCGGACATCGGCAACACAGAATGAGCTAGAAAGGCTCGGTAGAGGAGCTCGGTTGCAAAGGATATAGCGAAAGGGGAGGATAGGTTTATGATGTCAGTGAAGTAGTATCGCCGGGTCGGTATAGCTTTTTTGTCACGTCTCCTTACATTTCAGCAGAATCCCTTCATAGTCTTTTATCCGCTCTCGCTCGCTCGCTCTGAGTCTTACATTTCATAACACAAATAAAGTCCATCACACGTGTAAGCCTAAAAATGTAGTGTAGGACCACTGGAGGTAGATGGGGAATTAGTGGTTCATGATTGTGATATTGTGGAATCCCTAAGCAAGCAATTCTCATCAGTCTTTACTAAAGATAATTCTGGTAGAATAGAAAAAAAAAACTGAATCGTATGCCATGACAGGTTATAGGTTGGAGCATCTTACAATAACTACAGAAGCTGTAGAAAAGCTGTTGCGGAATATAAAACCTAATAAAGCTTCTGGACCAGATTATATATATATTAGGGTTTTAGTAGAGTGTGCTAAAGCTTTAGCAGTTCCTCTAGGTATAATTTTCAGGCGGTCTATGGAATATTCTGAAGTGCCCGAAGATTGGAGAAATGCAAATGTAGTACCAGTTTTCAAAAAGGGAAGTATGAAGTGTGTAGGGAACTACAGGCCAGTCAGTTTGACCTCAATAGCTTGCAAGGTACTAGAAAATCTGGTTAAACAGAATGTTCAGATTCATCTTGATAGGCACATTCTTTTAAGGGATACTCAGCATGGATTTCGATCTCGAAGGTCTTGTTTAACTAACCTTTGGGAGTTCATGGAGTATGTTATTAAAGAAGTAGACAATCAAAGCAGGATAGCTGTTGTGTACTTGGACTTTAGCAAAGCTTTTGATAAAGTTTCACATGGGAGGCTAATCATCAACTACAGCAACATGGGATTGTTGGAAAAGTTCTAGGTTGGATTGAAGCATGGTTGAGGGGAAGGAAACAAAGGGTAATGTTAAATGGATGTAAATCTGATTGGAAGGATGTTCTGAGTGGAGTACCACAGGGCTCTGTTCTAGGGCCACGTCTCTTTATCATCTTTGTGAATAACATTGAGGTAGGGCTGAGGAATAGAGTGTTCAAATTTGCGGATGACATCAAGCTAGTAGGAGTGGCAAACAGTTGTGATCAATCTATAAATATTCAACTAGACTTGGAGGACCTAAAAAAAGTGGGCTGATCAATGGCAGATGTCTTTCAACTATGACAAGTGTAAGGTTATGCATCTGGGGTCTGGAGGTGAGACTTTCAGATATACAATGGGAGGGAGGGAACTGGATGTTATTGAAGAGGAAAGGGACTAAGGTGTGTTGGTTTCAAAAGACCTTAAAGCAGAAAAACAATGTAGCTCAGCTAGGAACAGGGCACTCAGAATTCCGGGACTCATTAATAGAAGTGTGATGTATAAGAGCAAGGAAGTCATGAAAAAAAACTGTACTTAGCATATGTGCGACCCCACTTGGAATATTCTGTATAAGCTTGGAGCCCCTACCTAGAAAAAGATATAGACAAGTTAGAGAGAGTACAGCGCAAAGCAACTAGACTCATCAGTAGAATAGGTAACTTAGAATATGGAGAAAGGCTTGTGGCATTAGATATGTACTCACTCAAGTATAGGAGATTAAGGGGGGACATGATTGAAATGTACAAAATTGTTAAAGGACTAGATCAGGTCAATTTAAATGGCGCTCTTCAGTTTAGAGTATCACATAGGGGACATCAATTCAGGTTTAAACAAGTTGAGGTGTAGGACAGTTAAGCGACAACAGGTCTTCAGTCAAAGGGTTGTTGATCAGTGGAATGGGCTGCCTGCTGATGTTGTGGGGAGTTCCTCATTGAATGTATTTAAAAGTAGGGTGGATAAATTTTTTAGACAGGAAAATCTTGTTTTTGAGTTCTAATTTGTGATGGATGGGGTGAGATTTATGTTAAGTTAGTGTGTACGGCACTAACTTAACACCCTTTAAGCAGGCATGGATACAGTTCGAAAATTATTGATAAGGCATTCAATCCACATGTGTTAAGAGAGATCAGGAGAATAGGGCTGGAAAGCTAGGGTAGATAGGCATTGATAGGATTGTGAGATATTGGAGGACTGGTTCTCCAGGATGTGGGATGGTTGGGGAGGGTCTTTTTACCAGGCTTATATTATCTTCCATTTACAGACTTAACTGGATGGGCCCTTGGGTCTCTTATTAAGTCTAAACGCTTTATAACTTTATATAGGGTGTACCTAGCAGTGGATTCAGCAACTTTCTTCGGGATGTGATACTGATGAGATTGTCTATGGTAGCACAATGGGAGTGTGTTATGCAATAGCAAGTGAATTGGTGCTAGATAGGCTGCGATATATAGCTTCCTAGGAATTTGGGATAAGGGATTGATTGGGGTGAGAGTATGTACATTTCTAGTACCTTTTCCAGATAGGCTTAACCCAGATGGGCCCCTGTGGCTCTTATTAAGCCTTAACACTTTAGGACTTTATGACTTACGTTTATTTTTATATTATTGCATGCAGGAAAAAACATTCGTTATTGCCTTGCATGTTACCGTATTTGTTTTCCTCATGTGGCATCCAAGCTAATTGAATGCCTCCCTCCATAGATGGATGCAATCTCGTACAATGTCCAGTTGTTCGTTGGTTGTTTGGTGTCGACCGTGACTCAGTACATTGATAAGTACAATGCATTGACCTTTTCCTAGTAATTGATGTTGGTGCAAGAGATAAGACCACTGCACCACTGCAGTCATGTAATGCATTTCACTGGCGACAGCGCGTGCTTTTTACCAGGAGACGAAACCGGGTAGGATACAAAACTCAACTAAAAGCCTCTGAAGGTAAAATATGTTGGATGGCATACGCTTGACGAAATATTTGAGCTGCACAGGAATCTGAATCTCGCTTGCCACACAGTGCACAATGTATACAATAATATAACAAATATATACCATACTACATATGACGTACACCCAACAACTTGGGTTCCTGAATGAAGCAGGTGTAATTTAGTCAAGTAGGTAATTGATTTGTCAATGAAACTAAATTAATCATAAACCTCTCCTCCCCTTTCGTTACACTCTTTGCAACCGAGCTCCTTGCAGCCTTTCCAGCTCATTCTGTGTTGACAAAGTCCGTAATCCATAGCGCTTAATTGTTTCTTGTCGACATGAGTCCAGCGGTAGCCTGCTCACTGAACTGCCGTGTTGTTTGTACGACTGAGGCTTTCAAAGCAAGAACAGTACAGACCCGTTTCTCTTACTTCCATGGATACTTCCATGGATGCAAATGGTTACGTGACGAATGCAACGCGAATTCCTGTCCTTCGACACTGGCCCATGGTCAACCCGGTAGACTGCTACAAACTCCCAACTGTGAAGTGGTGCAGTATTACCTACCAATAATTGTTATGAAGCATCACAGCCTATATCCCTGGTGACCAGCCACTAGGTATACTAGAACATAATTCGATAACCGACCAGCCACAAATATCTGCTACATGTCTGACCGTAACCCACGATACATGTTCTCTCCGTACAATATCAATATCGTGGAATAAACTGAAATAGTCATTGCAATTTCGATTAGATTATATTTTGTCAGCCCCGAAAGGTACCAGATGTGTGCATGAAACGCTTTCGAGTACGGCATGGTTAGTGATAGGCAGAAAGTGTCAGCGAACATTCTAACATAAATTCGTCATTTTAGTGAAGGAGATAGCGTGAGCAGTTTTAGAAGCAAGCACAACCATGTGCTAACTATGAATGACGAGGTCACTTTGTAGGGCGGCGAGGTCGGGTGCGGGGTCGGTGTGGGGGATGAATGGGGAGGGGTATAAATTTATTTGTGGGGAAAGGGGGAGGGGTAATAGGAGTTGGTAGGGGTGTCGGTTCGGTTTTATTGGTCGGTCTGAGTGGTCGGTCTGAGTGGTTGGTCTGAATGGTGGCACTGTTGTTATGTTTCGTCTTGGTCTACTGCGGTGCGCCCGTGACTTCGGAGCGACCTTGAGAAAGTAGTTTCCGCACGGCCGCCGGCCGGCGGCCATGTTTTACTACGCTCACGGGCGCCGGGCGGCTCCCCTGGCCCGCACCGATCCCGCTTCCGGCGTGCCGCCAGCCCCTAACCGGGGCGGCGCACAGCGAGCGGTGACCCGCGAGTCCTCGCTGTAGTAGATGCAGTCTGAGCGTGCCATACCATCTTGTCTTCGTCGTATTGTCATCTTGTCGGCGCCCCGTGACTCGTTATCCTAACACAAATTTATATTTAGCGAGTCAAATCTCTCACTTCACCACTTCCATCCGTGAGTGAACCTGGCTTGGTCGTGGCGCCAGGGACAGAGGAACCGCATGATTGGAGAGACCTAGGAGGGGGGGTTCATAAGAGTAATGGACGGACATTGGAATTGGAAATGCGTCCGTCACCGGCCCTCGTCCAGCTTCGGGGCCCTCTTAAGTGTTAAAGTCCCCGCTTGTTTCCCTCCATGTCATCCACCTGCATGCTCCCACGGGTCACCGGACTGGCAAATTGAGGGCCTAGGTAATTATCCTGGGTCAAATTTTGACAACGATGGGTTTCTGACAGCTGCATGCACACATCGGGCCCCAAACAGCCCCCACTGGTCCTTAAGTACCCTTAAGTCCTGAAGTCAAATCTCTCACTTCACCACTTCCATCCGTGAGTGAACCTGGCTTGGTCGTGGCGCCAGGGATAGAGGAACCGCATGATTGGAGAGACCTAGGAGGGGGGGGGGGGGTCATAAGAGTAATGGACGGACATTGGAGTTGGAAATGCGTCCGTCACCGGCCCTCGTCCAGCTTCGGGGCCCTCTTAAGTGCTAAAGTCCCCGCTTGTTTCCCTCCATGTCATCCACCTGCATGCTCCCACGGGTCACCGGACTGGCAAATTGAGGGAATAGGTAATTATCCTGGGTCAAATTTTGACAACGATAGGTTTCTGACAGCTGCATGCACACATCGGGCCCCAAACAGCCCCTTAAGGTCCAAACAGGTCCTTAAGTACCCTTAGCTAGTTCATGCACACTCACATGCATTCCCTTTCATTCTGAACGTTCACTCCATTAATGACAAATGTAAATGTTTGGCCCTCGAATTTCCCTTCCAGTGGTATGTGCGCATTCAGCAAGTCTTACTTTCTCTGACCGTTGCTTAGGGCTTTCTAGCCCAAAGTTAAATGTTAATTACCCGTGCTTAGGTCCACAACTGTGACCGGCTGACGCGACACTGTTGGTTGGGAATGATATACTATTACTTTACTGCCTTCAAGGCTCGATGACACTGGGCTGCGATATTCCGTTAGTTTCTGATGGTCTTATGCTGGGCTTGAGTAATAATGGCCGACATACGTACGCTTAAATGAGTCAAATGCCTTGCCAGGACTTGCAATGCTCTAACTTGCAATCGGCGGGCACCCCCACAGGTGGTCCTGGGCCACAAATCGGTCGGGATGGCCCCCTATCGTCTTTCTAACCTATCCTGCCCGGGGTCATGGTCGGGAGACCCTCAAATCCCCTGCCTGTCCTATCCTTGGGGGCTTACGGAACGCCAAACTTCATCTCCCCTGTCTGTGCCGTAATCGAGAGGCCCAGGCCTGCTGGAATAGCTGAGACGGGAAAGGAATACCGACCTAGCCGTTTTTGGCTTTTACCTAACTGTGCGCACAGATTCATCCCGACCCAAAATTGGGTGCCGCTGCCTGCGAGCTTACCATTTGGACCCCGTCGGATCTGACCACCCTCGGGATGCCCTTCCGCGCTCTGGGATCACCAGGCCGGAGGGTTTTTGTGGCCTAGAATTTCTCAAGTGAACCAGCTGCCTTGTGAATATCCAGTCTTTCCGGCACGCTTTCCCAGGGGTTCAACCAACAATGTTTCGTAATTTTCTCCGTCTTCTATCAGCCCTCCTCCGTCTTCTCCGAAGAGAAGAGGGCGGAGGCTCACGTTTGGGCCCATGGAAGTTATCGCCCGTGGAAGGGTGGCTTGCAGGCCGTCTTCTCGCTAATTGAGTAAGTCGTCTCACGTTCTTCCGTCACAGACGGTAGTCAGGTTCGTCCTGTCCTGTCTTTCCGGCTAGCTTTACATTAAGTAACGGACGAACCCGGAATTAATTCCCTGCTAAATCCCTCATTCGCACCTAGTACGTTTGGCCACTTAATGGTCAGTGTACTATTCGTTCCTCAACGGCATCAACTTAAGACTTTTGGATCTCCGAGTGTTTACCAGGCCCGCGGCATTCAAGGGTAATACATGCGCTGATAAGTACAAAGCCTGAGGGCGAGTTTCCAGCGATTTCACGGTAACGTTATTTCCCATCGTGACTGCTTTGTGATATTTCCCCCTTCAACAATTTACTTGTATGAGTTTGGTCTCCAGCATAATCGGCGTGACATAGAACGCACACCACGGACCACAGGGTCCTCTATAATTAACTTGAGTCTCAAGTCCATTCATTCCTTTCTAAATGTTATCCCCGGTTCCATATGTAATCAGCTTCCTGGGTTCAGTTGTTTGGTACTATTACCCGCACCATTTAAAGCAGGTGGAAGTCTCGTAGACACGTGGTGCGATGGTTTAGTGACCCAGTGCCCGGAAAGTATTTGCCGCAGCACTTCCAAAGTCAAGAACCCTCGACTCGACGCCTTCGGCCGGGCGACACGTTGATTTGGGAAGCAGGTGTTTGGCGTGTGAGTGGAGAGCGAGGTAGAGAGTGAGAGTGAGAGTGAGAGTGAGAGTGAGAGTGATAGTGATAGTGATAGTGATAGTGATAGTGATAGTGATAGTGATAGTGAGAGTGAGGGTGAGGGTGAGGGTGAGGGTGAGGGTGAGGATGAGGATGAGGATGAGGATGAGGATGAGGATGAGGATGAGGATGAGAGTGAGAGTGAGAGTGAGAGTGAGAGTGAGAGTGAGTGAGGGTGAGGGTGAGGGTGAGGGTGAGGGTGAGGGTGAGAGTGAGGGTGAGGAGTGAGGGTGAGAGTGAGAGTGATAGTGATAGTGATAGTGAGAGTGAGGGTGAGGGTGAGGGTGAGGGTGAGGGTGAGGGTGGGTGAGGATGAGGATGAGGATGAGGATGAGGATGAGGATGAGGATGAGAGTGAGAGTGAGAGGTGAGAGTGAGAGTGAGAGTGAGAGTGAGTGAGGAGTGAGAGTGAGAGTGAGAGTGAGGATGAGGATGAGGATGGTGAGGTGAGAGTGAGAGTGAGAGTGAGAGTGAGAGTGAGGAGAGTGAGAGTGAGAGTGGAGTGAGGAGAGTGAGAGTGAGAGTGAGAGTGAGAGTGAGAGGAGAGTGAGAGTGAGAGTGAGAGTGAGAGTGAGTGAGAGTGAGAGTGAGATGAGAGTGAGAGTGAGTGAGAGTGGAGTGAGAGTGAGAGTGAGTGAGTGAGTGAGAGTGAGTGAGTGAGAGTGAGAGAGAGAGAGAGAGAGAGAGAGAGAGAGAGAGAGAGAGAGAGAAAAAAAAAAGAGAGAGAAAGAGTGAAAGACGGAGAACAAAAGGGGCAGAGCGACAGTGGGGAAAGAGGTATTCCCACCTTGTCTGTTTGCACATCTTATCCGCTGAGTAACGTGGGGTCCCAGCGGATCTACGTTACTTTCATTCTCCCATGGAAAGAAGGGGGTTTATTTGACTGCAGTGAGCCAGAAGAAATGCCCTCTTCACTAACGTCTTCCCGGAACCAGTGGTTCCTCACTCACTTAAACTCTTATCAGTTATGTGTGTGCGTGGTTATGTATTATTTTCCTTCCATTCAGAGTATAAGCATTCATGTATAGTAAAACATTCGTGTATCATCCACACCAACCTTAAACACCATGCATGTCTAAACGATATAACATTCAGGTATCCCCCCACCAACCCTGAAAACTATGCCCCATAAGAACCTTATTTCCCACAATTCGCTCCTCCATTTTTACCCTTCCCGGGGCAGACGGCTACCCATATCCCACCGCTGGCTGGGGCCATCGCATATGCAAAACGACCGGTGACGAACGGGTCACATTTTTGGGCATGATGGTTCACGGGATACATTGCCACTCCTTGCTCCAGTTCACTCACATGCCGCGCTGTCAGCTTCGTTCTCGCTGTCTGGCAGGGGTGACTGTGTCGATCGAACGCGAGCGAAGTTCACCGTTTCACTACAATCATTCCACTCAGCTCGCGAGCGACTCCCGAACGATTCCGTTGAATGTTCTCTCCTCCGGCGACTGCCTTGGGTGGTCCGCCTCCGGCGGCTCCTTGGGTGGTCCGCCTCCGGCGGCTGCCTCGGGTGGTGTGTCCCCGACGACTGCCTTGGGTGATGTGTCCCGACTCTCCCGGGGTGGTCCGCCTCCGGCGGCTGCCTCGGGTGGTGTGTCCTCGACGACTGCCTTGGGTGATGTGTCCCGACACCTCCGGGGTGGCCCTTATAAATGGCGCGGCTGGCCCCAGATATCAGACAACGCACGTCAGGCTCTTTGTGCTCCGTGGCCTGGCTGGTGGCTGATGGTGCCGGCTGGTGACGCTGGTGACTGGTGATTGGTGACTGGTGACTGGTGACTGCCGACTGCCGACCGCTGATTGGCGGTTGGCAGTTTGGCAGTTCCTGAGCGTCTCGATGCGTGGCAGGCTGTTGAGGCGCTTTGGGTAGCTGGGTGGAAGTCACTCTTTGCATTTTCGGCAGCTTCAAGTGGCCGCTATTGACAGTGTGTGGGCGTATCGGCGACGAGTAGGCTTCGTGTTTGCGCTGGCTTTTCACAAATTTCTCCGCACCTGCCACGGGTTTCCGGTCGCGGCGGCGGGATGTCTCGTGTCGGGCCGCCGCATGGCGACTGCATGAAACGCCGTGTTGAAAATGTAAGCCGTCTTACAACTTCACCATCTGGTCCATGACCACTGGCTGCTTATGAAGTAGTCGATGACTAGCAATAGCTGGCATACACGCACTAGCTACGCCTACCTCGCAGCTGCGGCCAAAGGCGTGACAGCTTTAATATTTCACCCATCCAATCAGTGAGTGGACTGTGTGTCACTCTCAAGTTTCTCGGTACACCTCAATATTTATATCATTATGTCTTGATATTCTGACTATTAGACACCGATTGTCAAGTTGTATTTTCCAATACAAATAAATTGAATCTTTTGACCATCCAGGAGGGATACCATAGCTATATTGTAATTGCTCGTAGGTGGCGGAATGAAAAGTGGGCACCGGAGACGCCGGCAGTTCTGCCGACGTCATCAAAGACCTATGTAACTTATGCCTAAATGTCGGTGCCAGGTTTGACGGCTGATGAGAGGTCACTAGAATTTAACTCATTTGCTAACGCTCATTTTATTACCAATACTTGAGTTTGGTTGGCTGGCTGCCAATACCCAGTCGTAGTCAGTTGATGCAGTTAGCTTAAGCTTTGTCATCATTCAGCTGTGCGTTCAGCACTTTTTGCAAAAAATTGCGCTAACTCATTCCAAAGACAAAGATTGCAGAGGTGTCAGATTGATTCCATATAAAATGATGCCTTCATGAATGAAGGCATCATTCATCATTCATCATTTAACTGTCCCGAGGCACAGCTCCAGCTCACGATCGCTCTTTTTCAGCTCTGTCCAGCGACTTCAAGCTCTGCTTGTGTGATAATAGCCGTGCTTTGTTGTTGTTGTTCCTGCTGGTAGATATTTGGCCCTTCCATAATCGCGGTTGGAGAGGGGCATGCATGACTGAGGTGACCCCCTGGATCCACCGTGCTCCGACCTCAGGACGAGCGCGTCCCTGACCAGAGACCATCAACAAGGCTGGCGTCGCAAATGACAAAGTTGGTGCTGCCAAGCACACATTTATGCGGCACGTTGAACTAGGCAATATATGTCTTTGGCAAGTCCGGTGAAGCAGCATCCAAGGCTGGCGCTGCAGCTGCAGTGCCTACAATACAACATTCACTCCACCCACGCGTCTGACGAGCGGAGGTCAGAACAGCCATCCACTCATTCCCGTCCATCCTCATCCCACGAAAAGAACAAGCAAATACGCACTGTCCATTTATTTTGTCACGAATGGCATGATCATAGCATACACTTCGAAGATGTTCATTCACTTGTACACTACATGTGCCGCCTGCGAGCGGCGTTGTGCCGGCTGGTGCTGGCACTCCGGGCCCGACGAACGGTCGGCACGCGCGGAGGCGTCGCCGGCCAACTATGTACACGGACCGGCCGGACATCGGTCCTGGCCGGCGCCGGCGGCCCACACTATGGCGCTGTTCTACACGACTAGCACGGGAGCAGCGGCTCCTTTGTTGACTCTGCTGCACCGAGGTGCAGTGGAGAGGGAGCGGCCGCCTCTGTCTGGTGGTGGGCGCGCACAGCACACTCACTCGCGCCCGACCAGCCAGTCTCGCTGCGGACTCGCCGGCCCGCTAATATATAATTCACGTAACAAGGCGCAGCGATGCGGCCAGTGTTCACAACACGACACGGAGCATGTATCACAGGTGGCAGCTGGAGATGGGCCGGCCGCGGCGCGGCGCGGCGTGCCAGGCCCGCGCGCCGGCACAAAAACAACGCGACCGCCGACGCGCGATAAACCATTTCATTTAACAAAAGTAAAAGTGTACGCGCGATAAGATGCGGGGCGAGGCGCGCCGGCGATGGCGGACGGATCGGACGGCCGGCCGGCCACTTCGGCCCCGGTCTGGTTGGACGGCCGAAAAACAGCCGGTCGGTGGTCCGTTCGGACTCGGCTGACGGTGCTCTCGGCGGCCGCCGGTCGCCAATCAGGTGAGCTGGGCGCGAGCACGGTCAGGCGGCGGCCGACCGACGTCGGTCGGACGCTGGCCCGCCGAACGGCTGACCTGCTGGTGAGCACCAAGGCGCCGGTTTGGTGCTGGGAGCGATGCGCGACACCTGCGCTCAGCTGGAACTGGACGCGGGCTGAACGGAGGCCCCCGGCAGGTCACAGTCCGGGCGCCGATAGTATCTTAACGGTTGGGAGCGCCGACGCTTAGTGCTTTGTTTACTATGCCGGCCGACTTCGCTCAATTATGGGGGCTCATTTGCCGGGCGCTGGGTGGCACCGATGGCCCATAAACTAGCCAAGTGGCGCTTTTACTGAGCACGCGCGTCCCGCTCGGCGCGCCAACAGTGTCACGTCCGCCCCCATTGTCGGCGCGGCCGCAGTCGCCGCCGCACGCCACCCACCCATCCAGCACGCATTCTTCCTGCGCCCAGGAATGCGGCGGCCGCGCGTAAGTCACGCTGAGCCCCGGCCCGCCTCTCCCCCGCCGACCGACTGTCCAGCCCGGCGGCGGCGCATGCGCAGTGGTGTCCGCGCCGCCATCACCGACCAGCGATGACGCCGGCGTCGGCTGCACGTGAACTGCCGCGTGGAGGTGATGGCGTCATCAGCGAGACGGCAGCGGTGCGCCATCAATGGCTGCGGCCAGCCGCGTGATAGCGCGGCAGGCCGCCGGCAGGTCCTCCGCCGGTAACCAATGGCTGCTGCGGCCGGCCGCGTAATAGCGCGGCAGACCGCGGGGCGGTCCCCCACCGGTAATCACAGGCTTCCTCGCAGTGCTCAATTATCACAAAATGAGGAGGGTGGGACAAAACCGTTCGGCCGCCAGGCGCGGCCGCACGCGGGGAATGGCCGGAATGCGGTACTCGTTGCGGCGACGATCACGTTAAAGCACTCGGTGGCCTCGCCATCGCCGGCTTCACTGGCACGCACGACACCGCCTCCACAAGCAAATAACAACAACGTGGCAGTGGGCCGCCTCGCACTAGCTGCCGTATGTCCGTTCGCAGCGTTCGATCACCTCGCGCACATTGTCTATGCGCCGCTTCAGTATTTTGATGCTTTTCTCGGGCAGCGTGGGCAGAAAGTCCACCAGTTCCGGGTGGATCTCCCGGAAGGCGCGTCGCAGCGCGCTGCCCACGTCGCCGGAGCGCTGCAGGTGGCGAATGTGGCGCACCGTCTGTCGCCGGAACACGCACGTGACGTCCAGCAGGGTGCGGTGGTACGGCTCGTACTTGTCCAGCAGCCGGTAGCCGTGCAGCAGGCCCGACTCGTTGTCGAGGAACAGCAGCAGGCCGGTGGCCGTGTCGCGCGCCAGGTTGTGCGCCGGCGCCTCCATCATGGACGGGTTCCACTGCTGGTTGTACAGGTTGTTGACGATGCGGTCCAAGTTGGCGGTGAGGTAGTCGAACACGATCAGGTCGGACCACTGCGCCAGCTCGACCAGCGCGGTGCGGTCGGTGTCGAGCGCCAGGCCGCGCAGCGCCAGGTCGACTGGGTGCAGGCGCCGGCCGGCGGCACGCAGCGTCTCGGGGATGTAGGCGGGCGCCAGCTGGTCCCTGAACTTGGTGAGCACCACCGGCCGGTCCTCGGCCCACTGGGCCAGGCTGAGCTGCGACCGCACGGCCGACCACTGCCAGTCGGCCGGCTGCACCACCAGCAGCGACGTCGGCGGCAGGTTGTGGATGCCCAGCCGCCGACTCAACAGGAAGCTGAAGATCTCGCCCTGGATCTGGTCGAAGTTCTGCCGGTAGCGGCAGCACGACTGCGTGCCGTTCTCGAACGTCAGCAGGCGGTTCTGCATCCGGCCGCAGCCCTCCTCCACCTTGACGAACGACGAGTGGCGCACGAACTGGCGCCACGCCTCGACGGCCGCGTCGTCGACGCCGGCGGGCAGGCTCGCCTCGACGGCGTCGCTCCAGAATATGCCGTCCGTCAGCGGCTGGGGGCCGGTGACGTTGACGCTGGGCGGCGCCAGCAGCGGCTGCTGGCCGCCGGCGCCGATGGACGGCGGCGGCGGCGGCGAGGTGCGGTTTCGCGGACTGGCCGTGCCGACGGCGCGCACCTGCTCCATGGGCGGCATGACGGGCGGCCGTGCGTGCGGGCCGCGCGTGGCCGGCGGCGGCCGGTGTGTCAGCGTGTCCAGCAGACCGGCGGCCGGCCGTGGCGCCGGCGCCGGCTCCGGCTCCGTCTGCAGCGGCGGCAGCACATACAGCGGGATCAGCACGCCGATCACCGTGCCCAGCACGAACGCCACGCCGGCCGTCACCACGCACAGCGCCTGCGCCGTGCGCGACGGCGTCACGCGCACGCCGAATACCTCCACCTTGTGCATGGCCGGCGCTCAGACGAGCATGGACGCGGCGGCGCGCGCGGTCCGTCGCGCCTGCTCAGCTCACCGAGGCGGCCGCTACACTGCGGCGGCGGCGGCGGCGGCGGCGGCGGCCGAGGCGGCGGGGGGCTGGCGCCGGCGGCGGCCGGGGGCGGGGCCTCGTCGCCAGTCCACCTGCCAACACCACACAGAGCTCTATCAGCGGAGGAGGGCCATGTGAATTACCGCCGCCACATCTCGCCCTTCCATTGGCCGCTAATTGAGTGCGTCATCGTGACGTCAGGGAGCGACGGGCGCGACAGTTGCCATCCCGCCGTCGCCGCGTCTCGTCTCGTGTCTGCCGACGGCCGGGCGCGGTGCGGAGCAACACACCCGGCAGTGGAACACTAAGGAGTGCACATTGCCGGGCGCAGTACGGAGCAGTACACCCAGGAGTGGTGCACACATTGGACACCAAGGAGTGCACATTGCCGGGCGCAGTACGGAGCAGTACACCCAGGAGTGGTGCACACATTGGACACCAAGGAGTGCACATTGCCGGGCGCAGTACGGAGCAGTACACCCAGGAGTGGTGCACACATTGGACACCAAGGAGTGCACATTGCCGACACAGTATGGAGTACACCCGGGAATGGTACACTTAAGAGTGCACAGGGTAGGGCGCAAATAGTGCAGTTGCATAAAACAGGACTTTCGGGGCTACACACAGTGGAACATACTGCAGAGTGCGTATGACACTGATGATTCAGATGGGGTTTGCTCCGGACTCTACTCCAAAACAAAGGTAGAGTAGATTGGAGCATTTCGGAGTTGCTCAGTATAGATGAGCGCTAGAACATGTTTTGAACAGTTCGGAGCAAAAATCAACTGCGCCTTGCTTATGGTTATGCATATGACGCAGGTGTTTCAAGCTCACGTTGCATCATTTTATGCTGCATTTGATGGAAAGAGCCAGCTACTGCAGGTGGAGGTCAACTTTAGATTACTGCTTCACATAATATAATTAACTTCCTACCATCGGAACGGAATGGAACTTCTGTACCCGGATTTGCCTTGGTATTATATCTTGCACTTATGCACTTCCATTCCTACAGAATGCAATGCATCAATACAGATGTGAGCCTTCCCACAAAAACACATCATGTGATCCATGCACGAAAAGAAAAGTAAGCCCTGAATGATAATGCAATCATGATTAAAGCACAATTTCTCAATAACTCTCACTGAAGCTTCACAGAAACCCTTCAAATGCACAGTTATTAGAACACGACAAATTCGTGGCAGGCAAACAGCGTTTTAGGAATGTATAATCAGCGCCACATTTGTGCTACTCCAAGCTGCTCCAAGCTGCACCTGCTCTCGGTCAGAGTAAATTGGAGCAGATCGAAGCTACTGCGATCTGAACCGAAAACGCACGGGAACACGGGGCAGCAAGTATATCGGAGCACTCAGGAGCAAACCCATAAGGATCTTTTCATTTGTCAACGCCAAATACAGCGGAAAGCTCAGCCATGAGGAAATAGGGGATACAGTTATGCATGTACATAACCCCAAATATCGTTGGCGTTTAACAGTCCAGGAAAACATATGTGAGGAGCACTTCTGGTATTCAAGCAAAACGCCAATTAGTGTTTTTTTTTCTGCGACGGAACCCCGGTACCTAAGGATGCATATGTTACAAGCATCCGTATATAGCGTATGCCATACAGTACGCAAATCCGTAGATAGCACATGCCAAATAATACATGCAGGCAGCTGATCACGGAAAGTTCAGTAAAGCCGACAGTGAAGCATGAGTGTGCTGATGTGACTGCGGGCCTAGTGAAACACGGCGAGCAGAACATGCACTAGTAAGACAAAAACAAATGTGAAGTGCACATTCCTGCCGTGCTGGGATCAGACATATGAGCACACTTAACATTTAATGATAGCCAGACCTTTACTGTGGCAGAGGCGAAAAGATACGGGTACACTTACATGTGTAAGGAACAGATGCAGGTACGAGTGCACATCCACATTAATGCAGTAATGTAATGTAATATAATGTACATAGTGTATTTATGTTTACATTATGTAAGGTCACATAATGTGGACATATACATTCGAGAGACATCCACGGACGACACAAATACAAATATCGAGTGTTCGAGAGGAAAATATCCAGGTAGCGCAAATACAAATATACAGTGTTCGAGGGGAAAATACACAAGCAACACAAATACAAATACCGAGTGTTCGAGAGGAAAATATCCATGCAACGCAAATACAAATACACAGTGATCGAGACGCAAGTACCCAGTGTTCGGGGATGGGGGAGGGGAGCCACCACTTCATGCGCACAGCAGCTGCACTCGGAGTCTGAGTGAGAGTGAGAGGAGAGAAAACCGGACAGGTTGACCGTCGCACGACTGTGCAACACGCTGCGACACTTGTTTGCTGACGGGTGGTCGAGGAGACAGCCGCCAGACCGTGACGTGGTGCGGATAACACCTCGGGCTGAGGTCCGGCCTACCCGCTCGGCGACAAGTGAGTGAGGGCGGAGACACGTGACTCAGTCATGGCCTCCTCCAGCACAAGGTGATCCAGGGGGAGAGAAACGTGACTCAGTCATGGGCTCCGCAAGCTCAAGGTGATTGAGGGGGAATTGAAGGTTTTAGGTCCGTTTTTTTTTAATGCAACGCCCGCACGAGTCACGTTCAACTTCAAAAAAATGTTGAGGGGATGTACCCCGTCACCACCAATGGTGGCGGGCCGGGGATCCTGATGCGGGAAGAGTCGGCGGTGGTGAGGGGATGTACCCCGTCACCACCAATGGTGGCGGGCCGGGGATCCTGATGCGGGAAGAGTCGGCGGTGGTGAGGGGATGTACCCCGTCACCACCAATGGTGGCGGGCCGGGGATCCTGATGCGGGAAGAGTCGGCGGTGGTGAGGGGATGTACCCCGTCACCACCAATGGTGGCGGGCCGGGGATCCTGATGCGGGAAGAGTCGGCGGTGGTGAGGGGATGTACCCCGTCACCACCAATGGTGGCGGGCCGGGGATCCTGATGCGGGAAGAGTCGGCGGTGGTGAGGGGATGTACCCCGTCACCACCAATGGTGGCGGGCCGGGGATCCTGATGCGGGAAGAGTCGGCGGTGGTGAGGGGATGTACCCCGTCACCACCAATGGTGGCGGGCCGGGGATCCTGATGCGGGAAGAGTCGGCGGTGGTGAGGGGATGTACCCCGTCACCACCAATGGTGGCGGGCCGGGGATCCTGATGCGGGAAGAGTCGGCGGTGGTGAGGGGGATGTACCCCGTCACCACCAATGGTGGCGGGCCGGGGATCCTGATGCGGGAAGAGTCGGCGGTGGTGAGGGGATGTACCCCGTCACCACCAATGGTGGCGGGCCGGGGATCCTGATGCGGGAAGAGTCGGCGGTGGTGAGGGGGATGTACCCCGTCACCACCAATGGTGGCGGGCCGGGGATCCTGATGCGGGAAGAGTCGGCGGTGGTGAGGGGATGTACCCCGTCACCACCAATGGTGGCGGGCCGGGGATCCTGATGCGGGAAGAGTCGGCGGTGGTGAGGGGATGTACCCCGTCACCACCAATGGTGGCGGGCCGGGGATCCTGATGCGGGAAGAGTCGGCGGTGGTGAGGGGATGTACCCCGTCACCACCAATGGTGGCGGGCCGGGGATCCTGATGCGGGAAGAGTCGGCGGTGGTGAGGGGATGTACCCCGTCACCACCAATGGTGGCGGGCCGGGGATCCTGATGCGGGAAGAGTCGGCGGTGGTGAGGGGATGTACCCCGTCACCACCAATGGTGGCGGGCCGGGGATCCTGATGCGGGAAGAGTCGGCGGTGGTGAGGGGATGTACCCCGTCACCACCAATGGTGGCGGGCCGGGGATCCTGATGCGGGAAGAGTCGGCGGTGGTGAGGGGATGTACCCCGTCACCACCAATGGTGGCGGGCCGGGGATCCTGATGCGGGAAGAGTCGGCGGTGGTGAGGGGATGTACCCCGTCACCACCAATGGTGGCGGGCCGGGGATCCTGATGCGGGAAGAGTCGGCGGTGGTGAGGGGGATGTACCCCGTCACCACCAATGGTGGCGGGCCGGGGATCCTGATGCGGGAAGAGTCGGCGGTGGTGAGGGGATGTACCCCCGTCACCACCAATGGTGGCGGGCCGGGGATCCTGATGCGGGAAGAGTCGGCGGTGGTGAGGGGATGTACCCCGTCACCACCAATGGTGGCGGGCCGGGGATCCTGATGCGGGAAGAGTCGGCGGTGGTGAGGGGATGTACCCCGTCACCACCAATGGTGGCGGGCCGGGGATCCTGATGCGGGAAGAGTCGGCGGTGGTGAGGGGATGTACCCCGTCACCACCAATGGTGGCGGGCCGGGGATCCTGATGCGGGAAGAGTCGGCGGTGGTGAGGGGATGTACCCCGTCACCACCAATGGTGGCGGGCCGGGGATCCTGATGCGGGAAGAGTCGGCGGTGGTGAGGGGATGTACCCCGTCACCACCAATGGTGGCGGGCCGGGGATCCTGATGCGGGAAGAGTCGGCGGTGGTGAGGGGATGTACCCCGTCACCACCAATGGTGGCGGGCCGGGGATCCTGATGCGGGAAGAGTCGGCGGTGGTGAGGGGATGTACCCCGTCACCACCAATGGTGGCGGGCCGGGGATCCTGATGCGGGAAGAGTCGGCGGTGGTGAGGGGATGTACCCCGTCACCACCAATGGTGGCGGGCCGGGGATCCTGATGCGGGAAGAGTCGGCGGTGGTGAGGGGATGTACCCCGTCACCACCAATGGTGGCGGGCCGGGGATCCTGATGCGGGAAGAGTCGGCGGTGGTGAGGGGATGTACCCCGTCACCACCAATGGTGGCGGGCCGGGGATCCTGATGCGGGAAGAGTCGGCGGTGGTGAGGGGATGTACCCCGTCACCACCAATGGTGGCGGGCCGGGGATCCTGATGCGGGAAGAGTCGGCGGTGGTGAGGGGATGTACCCCGTCACCACCAATGGTGGCGGGCCGGGGATCCTGATGCGGGAAGAGTCGGCGGTGGTGAGGGGATGTACCCCGTCACCACCAATGGTGGCGGGCCGGGGATCCTGATGCGGGAAGAGTCGGCGGTGGTGAGGGGATGTACCCCGTCACCACCAATGGTGGCGGGCCGGGGATCCTGATGCGGGAAGAGTCGGCGGTGGTGAGGGGATGTACCCCGTCACCACCAATGGTGGCGGGCCGGGGATCCTGATGCGGGAAGAGTCGGCGGTGGTGAGGGGATGTACCCCGTCACCACCAATGGTGGCGGGCCGGGGATCCTGATGCGGGAAGAGTCGGCGGTGGTGAGGGGATGTACCCCGTCACCACCAATGGTGGCGGGCCGGGGATCCTGATGCGGGAAGAGTCGGCGGTGGTGAGGGGATGTACCCCGTCACCACCAATGGTGGCGGGCCGGGGATCCTGATGCGGGAAGAGTCGGCGGTGGCAGGAGCGGCGACGGAGACGGTAAGGAAGCACGTCTCAATGCGATGTGTGCCATCACCGTCACCAGCATCCGCTGTCCGTCCAGAGTTTGGCAGCGAGAGGCTCCCCAGTGTGATATTAACGGGGCGACATTGATGTCATTGTGCACTGGTGCACGGGTACACCGATCAGTGGTCACAGCACGGGTACACTGGCCAGTGGTGGGGACGAGTGGTCTAGGGGTAAGATGCTCGTCTCACAATCGAAAAGATTGTGGGTTCGAGTCTCACCTGTCGCTACTCTTCGCCCGCGACCAATCGGCGTGAGAGATTGGCGACGCTATATGACTCAACGGTCGACGTGTCGTAAAACCAATAACCAACCAACACTGGCCAGTGGTCACAGCACAGGTACACTGGCCAGTGGTAACAGCACGGGTGCACGGTCAAAGAACGGGTACACTGGTCACAGCACGGGTACACCGGTCATATCACGGGTGCACTGGTCACAGCATGGGTACAGTGTCATGGCACGGGTACACTGGTCACAGTAAGGGTACACCGGTCACAGTACGGGTGCACTGTTGGTCGAATATTATTAAATGTCTATGGGTGCTTTTACATCCCATAGCTTGGGAGACTTGTAATAATTTTAGGTGTCTTCTCATAGGGCCCTGGTAACAGTAGCCCTCTGTCTTCTAGTAACATTATGGGTGTTTTGCAAGCATCATGGGTGTCCAAGGGCTCAAAAATGTGCATAATGCCCCATCAACAGTGAACACTGCTCGCAAAACATCTCTAAGACTTCCATGTAGCGCTAAGAACACGCGCCAAGAACTCTCCTAAATATCTCAAGGTATGTGCTGTTTCACCTGAATAGTTCAACCTCCGATCAATAATGCAATTCTCATATAATGCCAATAGTACTGGCGTCTCATTTGTCAGGAAAATGCCTTACGGAGGTTACACTGGGCGGACTTTTCCCAGCACATTGGCAGGGAGCTCAGTGTCGGCACTGTTTCAGGTCTGTGAAGTTGTCGCTGATGGTGGGATGGTGTCCGCTTTGGCTACCAGGGCCCTTCAGCGCACATCCAATGATCGCCAGTGACACAACATGCAGTGATCGCCAGTGAGATACTTGCAGTTATCTCCAGTGACATGGCCTGCAGTTATCGCCAATGACACAACATGCAGTGATCGGCAATGTGATAACTTGCAGTTATCGCCATTAACATAACTTGCTGTGATCTCGAATGACATAACTTGCAATCTGCATCAAGCCCGGCATGCTTGCCACAAAAACATGCAAACAGTCCACTGGCATGCACTGATGAAAATGGTAAAAAGGCTATTCGGTTTAAATTACATGTCGATCCATAGATGATCAGACACGATAGATTGTGGGCATCATAATATAGTCTAGGCTGGCCATGAAACGTCGTCGGTCGGATCTTTAACGGCAAACCCGTACAGTATCGCCTGCACATGAGCATATTGTTCACTGTCCAAGCCATTGCAATGCACAGTGAAATTACCGACAGCGGTATGCACAGTTCAACGACCCGCAATCGCAGTCATTGTGAGAGGCTGCCGGGCCATTACTGCCGGGTCGGGCCAGTCGATGTGAGAGGCTGTCGGGCCATTACTGCCGGGTCGGGCCAGTCGATGTGAGAGGCTGTCGGGCCATTATTGCCGGGTCGGGGCAGTCGATGTGAGAGGCTGTCGGGCCATTACTGCCGGGTCGGGCTAGTCGATGTGAGAGGCTGCCGGGCCATTACTGCCGGGTCGGGCCAGTCGATGTGAGAGGCTGTCGGGCCATTACTGCCGGGTCGGGCCAGTCGATGTGAGAGGCTGTCGGGCCATTACTGCCGGGTCGGGCCAGTCGATGTGAGAGGCTGTCGGGCCATTACTGCCGGGTCGGGCCAGTCGATGTGAGAGGCTGTCGGGCCATTACTGCCGGGTCGGGCCAGTCGATGTGAGAGGCTGTCGGGCCATTACTGCTGGGTCGGGCCAGTCGATGTGAGAGGCTGCCGGGCCATTACTGTCGCGACGCCTCGACCGGCCGAAGCTATGAGGCAATTTGAATGGTGCACCGACCAATAATCGGAATCTGCATCGGCAGATAATAGGCAGCGGCAAGTTCCAGCGGTCACGAGCCTCAGCCTACGATGGCTGCGACGGTGCCCAGGCACAGTGGGCCGACGGTGCCCAGCCACAGTCGGCCGACGGTGCCCAGCCACAGTCGGCCGACGGTGCCCAGCCACAGTCGGCCCACTCGCAGACAATCCTCCATCAATGGCATGTCGGTTATCATGACAGGCTACCGCACACATGGCAACTGTAACGGGCGCAAGTCTGGCTGGGCTGGTCAATAGACAAACTGGCATGACAACTGTAACGGGCGCAAGTCTGGCTGGGCTGGTCAATAGACAAACTGGCATGACAACTGTAACGGGCGCAAGTCTGGCTGGGCTGGTCAATAGACAAACTGGCATGACAACTGTAACGGGCGCAAGTCTGGCTGGGCTGGTCAATAGACAAACTGGCATGACAATTTGTGCCAGCATGACAATTTGTCGGTGCTGGCATCCCCAGCACCGACATACATAGGCATATGTCACTGTGGGCCTCATATAGGTGCCCTACACTTAGCCTAGCGCGACCTATCTCCGCTAGCCGTGACTTTCTCAATGGTGACTCCCAGGAAGCTGGTCGCTTTTTCTTTGTCCTAAGCTTGATATTGTCCATGGGGTTTCATGCTTGGTGCTACTTTCATTGGAAGAGGGTGGAGGATATCTGCTTGAGATGAGTGGTGGGGATGGGAAGTGCGCTGGCGCTGGATTCCGTGCTACCCTGCTCGTCGCCGCATCAGCCATTCATCTTCCATAATGCGAGCTTGGCGAGGAATCCAGCAAAAGGTGGCATTCTCGCTCACTTACCTAAGCGAGATAAGGTGTAAAAGGTGGTCAAGGAGATAAAATGAATTCAAAGCATTTTGTTTAGATAATCGGAAAGAACAACGCGAGGCATTTCGCTGCCCACCTTCATGAAACATTTTTAAAGATAACCTAAAATATCAGAGTGTGGGAGAGTACCGACATGCTGGTACAGCACGCCTTTTGACACAAGAGATAGCGAACTATCCCCCCACAACAAAAAACAGGTGGCACTGCTTCTGGGTACTGCATAGTGATGCGTCGAGTAAAAGGCATATGGTGAGTGGTGTCGTCAACGTTTCACAAAACACTGGGAACCTGCCACGCGCACAAACATAACTAAATTGCAGATACTTCACATCTGTATCGATGTACTGGATCAACGAGACATACTAGTTCTCCTCTGTGGGATGGTTTGCCTTTCCACACCACAAACAGCATGCAATTAAAATAATACAGACTAAGCGACGTCTTCGCTGACACATGTTACATCAGCGAATAATATGAAAGGAAACATATGTTGTTTCTACGAGCACAGCACAACGGATTCGGTACGCCATTGGATGCTGAACAGATGCTGTGATGTTGCTCAATCACGTGTGAGGACCAGGCAATGAACAGTAGAAACCATGCACAGATCACTCTTGAAGCCCAAACCTAACAACTGCCTGGCTCTTTGTGAAACTTCGCTAAGCGCCTCATATGACAGGACCTAAATAAACTACACCAACGAAATAAATAACTGCACACAACGCAGAACTAACTGCCGAGCTATCTACTAGGGCATCGCAAGATAACGCCACACAATCGCCACACAATCGTCGCTGAGCATTACTCGTCGGTAACCGGCGGTCGCCTCATCAGTCATAACGGCCCAGTCCTGCAGCCGAGGCGGGAGCGGGTCTGCAGGACTGTGCAGCCAACTGTGCAGCCGAGGCGGGAGCGGGTCTGCAGGACTGTGCAGCCAACTTTCCGGCCCGGTCAGGCCCGGCCAGACTCGGTGGTCCAATATCCGGCCCGGCCCAACTCGGTGATCCAATACCGGGCCCGGTCCGACTCGGTGGCTCAATGCCGACCTGGCCCGATTTGGTGGTCCAACACCTGGTCCGACCCGATGGTCCAATGCCCGACCCGGTCCGACTCGATGGTCCAATGTCCGGCCCGATCCGACCCTGTGGTCCAATACCCGGTCCGACTCGGCGGTCCAAATATCCGGCCCGGTGGTCCAATGTCCGGCCCGATCCGACCCTGTGGTCCAATACCCGGTCCGACTCGATGGTCCAATGTCCGTCCCGATCCGACCCTGTGGTCCAATACCCGGTCCGACTCGGTGGTCCAATATCCGGCCCGGTGGCCCAATGTCCGGCCCGATCCTACTCGGTGGTCCAATACCCGGCCCAGCCCGACCAGGTGGTTCAATGTTCGGCCCGACTCGGTGGTCCAATGACCGGCCTGGTCCGGTCCGACTCGGACACCGGGCCAGGAGCGGGTGGCAGGGAGACGACAGCCCGCGCGGCCGCCATCCATCATGCAAATGAGCCGCCAATTTGAGGGCGGCGCCGCCCCGTGCCGGCATGGCGCTGTCGCGGGCGGCCGCCCCCGCCCCACCCCGCCCTGGTGATATGGTGACAAGTCAGCGGCAGGTGGGGCGGCCCACTACGGGAGGTGACATGTCATGACCGGACTGCCACGGGGAGACGACAGCGGACCGTGACGTCACTGGAGGAGACGACACCGGGCAGTGGCCTGGCTGGGGAAATGACAGCGGACCGTAACGTCACTGGGGGAGACGACAGAGGACGGTGACGTGGCTGGGGAAACCGAATCAGCCGTACGCCATGCGGACCGTAACATCGGCCGCTAGTTGTGCCGGCGGCCGCCAGAGGCGCCACCTGTGGGGTGCAGTGTGGAGATCTGGCTGTCGGGCAGTGTTCGATCCCCGAGCGCAGAAAAAGTTGACCGAAGTGCGATTATTTTGGGAAAGTTTTTACGAAGATTTCCTAACAGCAAAAATTTCACCACAGGTGGTACTTAGCTTCTATGATTCCTCTCGCTTTCATTTCGCTCATTTAGAGTACACAAAATCAAAGCCTTGCGGCACCCCATAGCAGTTACGGAGATCACCTAGAAACTAGGTAGGGCTCCTCCTATGTTCAAAAGGCCGTTCTCATGAAAATGTCGTTGATATTAAAATAGCAGGGAACGTCTTCCAATTAGCCATAGATCGCCTTTCCATAGTTACCGAGGACCCTATGATAATTACAGAGGGTTCTTTGGCAATAGCTGCCAGCCTCTTGACAATTGCAACGGGCCCTTTGGCCGTCAAAGGGGCCTGTTGATCGTTGCATTTTTGGAGAAACACCTTGACAGTTTTAGAGGTTCTTTGACAGGTATATTTCATCTGATACATGATATATTATATGATATATTATGGGATGTTATATATATATATATATATATATATATATATATATATATATATATATATATATATATATATATATATATATATATATATATGCATGTATGCATTAACAAGCAATGTCATAACGTGAACATAAACACGTTATATGTGTCGACAGCGACATTAGGTGAACGTAAGGCAAGCAAATGCTCTTGCCTCAATCATCTCAGCCCATGCAGAATGCCAGAGACGGTTCTCCTCCCAATAGCGTGATGTCAATTGTACTTCAATTAAAAGTCGCCGCGCGCTGAAAGCAAAGCAGCCAATCCTGTCGGGAGCCTGAGTTCGCACAATGATGAGGGCTGCAAAGGAAGATTGCTGTTTCAGGTCCTGAACGTCCTGTAATCCCCTCGTTGAGTAAACAGCGGACAGTGTGTGTGCTATCAGATCTCGTCCGACTGCATTTTTATTGTTCCACTCCCTGATAGATGTCAAGACATTCACTTTTGTTGTTGCGGCTGCCCATAAAATATCAGAACAGGCACAAACGAGCCTGCAAGAGAGCAGCATTGCGGTGTGTGCTGACAATACCGCCTGAGCCGACGAGCCAAGGCTTGTCTACAGACTTAACAAGGCAGCTGGTATGTTCGAGACAACCACGGTGGCAGGACAGGGACGGTAAATGTGCACGAATAGCCCAGCATATTTTGGGACTTGGGCCACTGAGAGAAGTTGAAAGACTACGAGGGCTTCAACTTGCACCAAAGTAATAACATGTAAACTTGTTAACACGCGCACTGGAGGGGGGGGGGGGGGCGAAATCAGCCCACCCCTCCGGTTTTTCACAAATAACTCCCGATTTTACTGGTCGATATACGCCATTTTTGCGTACCTGCGTAGAAATGTCCGGCGCGTCGTTTAAAGCAAGAATAACGGAAATCGGCGAAACTTTTTCGGGTTAGAGGCCGTTAAATTGAAAACATTTCGTAGCGCCAGACCACAAAAAATCGGCGCAGATGCGCTTCTCGTATATCCGTAAAAGGGAAGTGTTCTTGGCAACACCAGCGAATTGTTTGATGTATATTGTTATGGTATATAGTTTCAAGGGAATATTAGGTTACCGAGGTCAGGTCAGGTCAAGTTCATGACAAGTCAATGGAACCAAACTTGGTCAACTTGAATGTTGTCATAAATGCAAATGACTGTTATACGATTGATGTCATTTTGCATGGTACTCCCTACACATCCTGAAAACTACTGTTTGTGTCATTGTGTACCTAAGCGTTTCCATACTTCATTCATATACTTCACTCCTTTCTTCGCGAAGCCGATTGCGCCGAGCCGCCCGACGGAGCAGTCGGGCAGGGGGCCCGGTTCCGGTAACTGGAACAGGCAACCGACCTGATAAAGTGCTGTTATATAGGTGACCTGAAGTCAAATTCCGGGTCTAGCATCTGCATTGCATCATTAGTCATGTGCAAAACATCATTGATGCCCATTTTGGAGCATTTAAACACAATCACAGCGATCCATAACAATGACAAGCCAAGCCACGTAAAACAAGCACACTGTGACATATGTGACCTCATTTGACCTTGAAGATATTGAGCTAAGGTCATGAAATTTACACACAATAGAGTTCACTACAGTATCCATCTACTCTCAGAATTTCGTTACTCTAGCTTCAATAGAAGCTGGATCTTAGGGGGCGGGGCGGAATCCGCCCCCCCCCCCCTCCAGTGCGTGTAAATTCCAGAGGCACTCCAGGGCGCGTGTTAAAAGAGACGGTTTTTCATCCGACAGGGAAATCACAAACGATGGAGCACGACAACGACATTTGCTCATCCTTCCAGGACACAAACAAACTAATGTCCAGGCTGTTGACAAACAGTTGTGAGCCAATGGGTTGTCGCGCATCCGCCTGTTGCGCAACATAGAGCTTGCTCTTTGGCTGTATTTCGAGACCACGCCCCTTGGCGAGTCCTCCACCACAGGCGACACCGCGACCTTCACAACCAGCAGGCGACACCGCAACCTTCACCACCAGCAGGCGGCGACAGACGTTCACCACCAGCCGGCGGCGACAGACGTTCACCACCAGCCGGCGGCGACTGACGTTCACCACCAGCAGGCGACACCACGACCTTCACATCCAGCAGGCAGCGACAGACGTTCACCACCAGCCGGCGGCGACAGACGTTCACAGCCAACACGTCTCGGCGCGTCCTTGGCAGCCGGCTGGCAGTGACACGCCTTCTCAGCGGCGCATAGCTCGTAGTCAGACGGGTGAAGCTTCCCACGAACGTCCAAAAATACTAAGAGCGTCTAATCCAATCACCGGTGACGTGTGTTTTCGACAAACATCGGCATTAGGCTGGCTGAGTTGGCGAACAGAACAAACATGCATGATGATATCCCTTCCGTTCGGTTTTTGCTGGGCGCGCCCGGATCCCACAAATGCGGACAGCGCAAATAAAATCATCCATCAGGGAATTAAGGCGACAGTGACATTTGGAGGTCAGGCTGAAGTCTCCCGAGGCCCGCTCCCACCGTCGGACCGAGCTGAGCCGAGGTGGGCCGGCGGAGCGGGGGGCGACGGAGGAGAAATGCTTCGGATGACGAGTTAGTGCTCTTGGAAATAATTCATTATCGATCGGACATGGCCGGAGACTCCATATTTCTGACAAAGTTTGATAAAGCGACAAGACGACTGGAGTTTCCAGGTGGCCGAGCTTAAAATGTCGCGCAGGAATTGGGAAGTAGCTCCGGCTTGCTGTCCGCGAAGGCCACAACTCGCATTCCTTAATAATACACGCTCAGCGCATGATATGCATAGGTAATGGCATAGGCAGCACGGGAGCTTACGATTGTCGAGGAGCATCCAGGCCGACGGCCAGGCAATTCATGGCGATTCATAGCTACCAGACGACTAGCTAATTCACGACGATTCATGGCTACCAGGCGATTAGCTGGCTCATAACGGTACTGGAAGCGTCTGCACCAAAGCTTGGTGCGATGTCCAGGAAAACTGAACACTTACCTCTGCCCACCCAAATATACTCCCTGCTCATCCGGCGACATGCCTCGATACAGCATTCCCTTAATGCGGCAGGGCTTCGCTGAACCGCGAGGTAGTTCAGGGTGACGTAGTGCTCCCCATGAAAGCCCGAAAACTAATCGACCGATTTCTTCGTGAAAGTAGATTTCTGGTGTTGTGGTCTATGTTTCCGTAAAATCTTCGAATTTGACAGTGGCGGATACAGGAGCAACGAAATGAGGAACTCGTTTTTCTTTAGGCCGGACTGCTTCTATATTTCGCAGCTGATTTCGTCGTACCTTGGACCGTTCTGCAGCCAATGCAACTGTTTTTTTAAGCTCAGTGAGAACACACTGATATAGTCAGAGCTCAGTGAGAACTCATATAGTCATATAGCCACATATGGCCGTTCAACCCTGGTTGCAGCGTTTGGTGAGGAAGGATACAGTATTTTCGAGGATACAGACAGCAGAAGTCGAACGTGTTGCAATGTGACACACCTGATGAACTTTATCTGTGCACGCTTCCCACAACACACTCCTAGAGCTACCTCTGAGTAAAGTGAACAACTGTTAAGAAAAAGTGCAGAGTTTGAGGATGATAGTCCCAGACGTTCAGAAGCTACGGACAGAAAACCATAGGGGAGGGGCACACTGGCCCTCCTCCTGTAATGCGGTTCAGCCATTTTTACTCCGACCACGGCTGACACGAGGATGTTTAATGAACATGATAATAAAATTGCAATTGAATGCGTCGCCGCAAGCAATCTCCATTTACATCTCACGTCTTTCTTAAATAATGCAGTTATTAAGAATTGCAAAGCAGCAAATAATTGGCACAGAAACTCCAACAAAAAAGCACAGAGAGACAAAAACCACTTGAGTGCAATATAGTAAATCCGCACCCGTCAGAAGCCACCGCTTCTGCGCGCCGAGCGCTACCGGCGGTTGTTAAATATTCCGAAACTTGCCCAACACTGAAACCGCATGTAATACACATGTTATAATTGGACAGATGAAAACTACCCGAGCGGACGACATCAGGAAAAACGGCGATGACAAGCGAGATACGCGACTATCGGTTCACATGATGTCGACTTGTTTTTCGTGGATCCGGCGGCCGGTGACGTCAGCAAATCAGATCTCAGCGTCTGGCTGTCGGGGTACTGGGGCAGGGATCACCATAGCAGCAGCCACCACCAGCTGCCGAGATACTGGAGCAGATGTCACCAGAGCAACAGCCGTCACCAGCTGCCGGAGTACCCGATCAGCCGCTACTAACTGCCGGGATAGTCGGGTGGGATCACCATAGCAGCAGCCACCACCAGCTGCCGGGGTACCGGGGCACGGGCTCGCTGCAGCAGCTACCATCTCTCGGCCGCGAGAGCGTGGACCATTTTGTGGCATCAGAGTACGGCGCGGCCGGTGATTATGTAGATTGCCGGCAGCTTGGTTCGTCCCTAATTATCCGGTGGGCGGTGCTGGGCGTCGGCTACATGACAGCCTACACGACCGACCGTGGGCCGGCCTGCTGCTCTGCCTACCCCACCGCCGCCACTGCAGCCGCCAGCTAATGAAAACCGGCGCCGCCACTTGTCCCGACCCGTGCACAGCCCGTGCAGTGTGCACGGCGAGCCGGCGGCCGTGCGCCACAGTGGCAGAAACGGTCCGTCCCGGCACACGCGGTATGTGGCACAACAAAGACGAGCCGCCAGCCGTGCGCCACAGTGGCAGAGACGGTCCGTCCCGGCACACGCGGTATGTGGCACAACACAGAGAGAGCGACTCGTTGGCGGATGCGCGGGGCGCGTGGCGCGGGGTGCTGGGCGCAGGGCGCGGGGCGATGGACGCGGGGCGCTGGACGCCGGGGCGCGTAGGCGGCCGGCCGGCGGGCTCCCCCGCCCCAGTCAGACGGCGGTGCAGGCGACGGCCGCACCTCGCTCATTAAACGGCGGCGGATGGACCGCCAAGTGGCGGCCAAGACACGGGCGTTGGCCGCGAGCAGCAGTGTCTGGGCACGGCGCGGACAGGAGACCGGTCTGGGATATCGGCGTCAGTCGGCCGTCGTCAGCGCGCCACTCACGCCACGCCGGCGTCTCTGCACGAGTCGACACAAAGCTCACGTCTGCCTTCCGCAAAGTGTAACTTGGGTACTTGCCTACAATAATTACTAGACTAAGCTAATTAAATTCAGCTAGAAGCTTCTCAGCTACGACACTAACCAAAACGCCTTACCTTTTGCTGAATGTATTTTGTGACGATGGGGTTATTTGTTCCTTTTATTTATCGCAGAAGAATTTATCGCATTTTGCGTCTCTTTGTAGTGTAAGAGAGGAGCTGTGTCTCACGCTCAATGGCAAGTGGACAAGTCTTCGATCTCTGAGACGGTGTCCGCCTGTCCCGTCTCTCGTCGGACGTCCCTGTCTAAGACGCTCGCGGCGCCACAGTGCCAACTGCCACGGTCTCTCCGCTCGGCCAGCGCGCACAAACACGTCAACATACAGCCGCAGACAGACAGACAGACACTCGCAGCGGGCAGGCTGACCCTGATCCGGCTGATGGAGCGGCCGAGCCGACTGCCAGCCATTCGGAGCTCTGAGCGCCGTGCTCGCCGCCACTCGAGCCGCCGCGCTGCCATATAAATTGAAACGGCCTATAATTTAGTGGGCCGGCCGGGCTATCATTGGGCGAGCTGCGGCCATTAAACGGTGGAGAGGGGCCGGCGGAGGTGGATGCGGGCTTGATTAATGAAGTGCTCATTGCAGCACGATCGCGCCTTCCGCCGCCCCGACCGCCACTCGTCGCCAACCGTGCCCTGTCGCCGTGCGGCCCCAGGTGGGGTCGGGCCCGTCTTGATCGCAGCGCGGCCAGGCCCCGGTCCCGCTCCTGCTCCTGGCTGGCGGTCGGATCTGGGTGCCGCATGTCGCGGTGGAGCTGGCCGGCCAGGGCCGCCAGCCGTGCGGGCGTGCCCCGGCCCGCTCCTGGCTGCCGAGTGGGCCTCTCGCCGCGGCGTCCCGCTGCTGATATTGCACGCGGCCCGGCCATTCGTTAGCCGGCATGTTTATTTATCAGGCTTCAAAGCGGCCGTGGGCGCCGGGGCGCCGTCGCCCGGCCGCCGGCGCTCCGACGGCCGGCCACTGCGCCAGCGGGACACAAATTGGAAATCAAATATGTATACTAGGAGGGCGGCTGTAGGCCGTACCGGCGCTCAGAAGCCGAGCTGCTCGGCCGGCGTCGCGGTGCAGTCAGCACAGCGACACGCCGGCTGGTAGGTGGACAGGAGAGAGCGAGAGCGAGAGAGAAAGAGAGAGATGGGAAAGAGACGGTCACCGAGAATAACGCCGTCCGCGAGCCGGCGACGCCGGAATTTCCGCCCCCCCCCCCGCCAACGGACGGCCTGCATGCCTGGCGTTTTCCAGATTGGAGTCGCCATATGTATGTGTGGCAGCGTTCGTTTCGGTTTGGTTCCCGAGTTGGGGTGGGTATATCTGACTATCTGGGTCCGCGGGAGACATACCGATCCGTTACGCGACGCGCCGCTCGCCCGTACACGCTCTGACACGGCGAGCCCACTCGCCTGCAGCCGCTGCCAGCTACTGTACATCGCCTGTGATATGCATTTCAATGAATCTTCTTGTTGCGTAAAGTGTCTGATTTATTTAGTTTCGACGGCACTCACTGGAGGCATGCGGTACCCAGCTGCCGCCGGCCGGTGCGCTCGGTCTGACCCCGCGGCCCACGGCTGCTCGGCCTGCGCGTGATAAATATAGGGCTATTTGTTAGGGCATTAGAAGCTGGTGGGGTGCTGCTGCCGGCCGACGAACGCGGCGGGAGATGTGGGCAAGCTCTTCGGTCACAGCCGACCCGGACCGCGCCGTTTGCATTCATTCGGCCTGAGTGGCCGAGTCCAGTCGCGACATCGCACCGACGCCGCTTGAAACACGAGACAGCCGTCACCGGGACTTGGATTCTCTTTCTGGGGACGGAGTTCGACATTTCTTTCCGCCTGCACATAGAGGGGCAACATGCGAATGTATAAACGTCGAAATATGGTTTCAGTGCAAATCCTCCTAACTTGGTACATTCCAGATTTACACTCCTCGATCCATTGTACACGGAGTAGTTCAAGGTGCGTGGTCGTTGGCTGTTGGCTTTACGTGTCGACGCTTTGGGTCATATAGCGTTGTCAACCTCTCACGCCAATTGATCACGGGCAAAGAGTAGCGACAAATGGGACTCGAGTCTACAACTTTCGGTTGGGAGATGGATGCCTGCCCCTACCGAGTATCTTAAGGTTCTCAATTCGCAGCGCTACTGTCAACTCACAGCACAATCTGCCGGTCTTCCCTCCCACTGGCGGTTTGCTGGGCAGTTCTGTCGATGCAGTCGTGACTGCGGAATGAGCCGCATCGCCAATAAATACATGGATACCTCGGCTGTGCTGCAGTCGCACGAGTCCTCGGACCACCTCTACCTTAGGACCACCTCTATGTGAGGTGACCACGGCGCGCCGAGCCGCCAACAACCGCCACCGTTACTTCATGCAATTAGGCGCTGACGCCGCAAATCCAGGTGTGAAACTGAAAAGACCATGACTCAGTGTCCGGCTTGCCGGTGAGTTGTGCCCGGACTGCCGGTCCGGTGGCGGAGCACCGCCCCTGACGTCACAACGGCACTGCATTGGCAGGTGTCGTGCTCGTCCCTTTCCATAGCTGGATACTATGGATAAGGGACGAAATCAGATAAGAGTGAAATCAGATCGGAAACATAATGTGGAACAACCATATAGTGCGTATAGTACAATATTCATATTTATGCATATGCACATACAAATATATATATATACATATATATATATATATAATTTATTTATTTATATACATAAGCATATATAAATGGTATGTATGTACGGATTTCTATATCGACTGGCTCAAAAAGCATTTATACATTTATTATTTCAATATCAGTAGCTCTACTGGGTCAGATTTTACACAAATTTAGGGAATGTGCTAAGACAAAGAAAATCCAAACTTAGCACACCATAGTCAGGCTCACGCAAACGTTCCTTGGTGCGGGGTCATTAGCACACCTAAGTAGAAAGAAAGATGTCCGAAAATATCTGCCGGAACATCACAGCGTGCCCATGAAGTGGTTACCAAAACTCTGGTTGCTAGCAAGTCAACACGGCTCGTTGCGCATGAGACTGACATTTTAAAGAAATACCTCAAGCTGAATGTACATCAAGTGACAATCAAGCACACCATTTCGGAAAACGACAAAGCTGCCAAACCCGGAGAGGGTGCGCGACATGGCTCCGTGAGAAGAATGACAACTGCCCCGACTTCATTAGTCCGGTTTTCTGATGAGGAACGTTTCCACCTCGACGGAACCGTCAGTCTTAGAATGGCCGCTATTAGTCATCAACGAAGCCTGCAGAGGTTCATGGGAAATCTCTGCACATCAGCGAGGTCAGAGCATGGTGTGCGCTTAGCAAGGATGTCATTTGACCTCTCTGGTTTGAGGACGGAGACGGCGACACTCTGGCTGCCAACAAGGAACGGCACGGGAGGACACTTAACAAGCTCTGAAAACCACTACTGGTCAAGCATTCCAGTGAAATGCCTTCCACTTAGCTTCAGCATGGTTGGTTATTGGTTTTACGACACGTCGGCCGTTGAGTCATATAGCGTCGCCAATCTCTCACGCCGATTCGTCGCGGGCGAAGAGTAGCGACAGGTGAGATTCGAACCCACAATCTTTCGATTGTGAGACGAGCATCTAACCCCTAGACCACCCGTCCCCTAGCTTCAGCATGATGGCACCTCTCCCCACACTGCGCAGAATAACCTGAAGTGGGGACCACTTCGACGGCCGGGTGATCTCTCGGAAGATGGAGAGCCACTGGCCACATCACTCCCCAAACTGAAATCACCATGGATTTCTTCCTGTGGGGTGCCTAAAGTCAAGGCTACCAGAAGGATGCGCAGAGTCCCCAGGAGCTAAAACAGCGATCATCGCAGCTGTGAGGTGCGTACCGACAGATATACGCGGCGTCACCGTCGAGGCTGCGCACAAACGAGCCGCACTCTGCCTGGTCAGACATGGAGGGCATTTTGAAACCGCATAGTGAGTGATGGCACACAAACCAAACATTGCACCTTCTGAAGCACACTATTAATCTCAAAGGCAGGTCGTGGGTAGACTACGGCCTCTTTTGCTGAGCACTGTGCCTCAGTCTGGGCAGCACGGCTGGCACAGTGGAGTGTCATGTGGCCGGGCCACTCCGACACGGCGGCACGTGCCTCAGTCTGGGCAGCACGGCTGGCACAGTGGAGTGTCATGTGGCCGGGCCACTCCGACACGGCTGGCACAGTGGAGTGTCATGTGGCCGGGCCACTCCGACACGGCGGCACGTGCCTCAGTCTGGGCAGCACGGCTGGCACAGTGGAGTGTCATGTGGCCGGGCCACTCCGACACGGCGGCACGTGCCTCAGTCTGGGCAGCACGGCTGGCACAGTGGAGTGTCATGTGGCCGGGCCACTCCGACACGGCTGGCACGTGGGTGCTAGGCTGGGCCAGACACGGCTGGCACAGTGGAGTGTCATGTGGCCGGGCCACTCCGACACGGCGGCACGTGCCTCAGTCTGGGCAGCACGGCTGGCACAGTGGAGTGTCATGTGGCCGGGCCACTCCGACACGGCGGCACGTGCCTCAGTCTGGGCAGCACGGCTGGCACAGTGGAGTGTCATGTGGCCGGGCCACTCCGACACGGCGGCACGTGCCTCAGTCTGGGCAGCACGGCTGGCACAGTGGAGTGTCATGTGGCCGGGCCACTCCGACACGGCGGCACGTGCCTCAGTCTGGGCAGCACGGCTGGCACAGTGGAGTGTCATGTGGCCGGGCCACTCCGACACGGCGGCACGTGCCCGTGCATAATGTGACCACATAAACAAACGGGCTGCTTCACCTCGGAGGCGGTCTGCAGCCATACAAAACACTCATAACCCACTTCCCGACGCGCTCCGTTGTCCTCTCTCACTCTCTTTCCTTCCCTCTCTCCTTCTCTCTCGCGCCGGCCATGGCTCCGCCGCGTGATTCTCCATAAGGGGAGTGGTTGTGGGGATCGAGTGTTGACGTTGCAGACGCCGCCCGTGCGGACCCGGCTGCGTCCCCAGCTACCGACAGCTGCCGACAGCCGTCCTCAGGAAGGTGTGACGTCAGTGGCGCGTGTGACGTCACGACCGCTAAGAGTGTGGCCGTGGCGGGCCAGGGTGTGCGGCTCCCGGGCACGGAAGTGAGTCGCCCGTGCGG
>JAOTOM010003138.1:75000-137078 GCA_034440615.1 Ashinkailepas kermadecensis
CCCCTGTCGCAGGCACACCGTACAGCGTCACCCCTGTCGCTGGCCACACTGTACAGCGTCACCCCTGTTGCAGGCCACACTGTACAGCGTCACCCCTGTCGCAGGCCACACTGTACAGCGTCACCCCTGTCGCAGGCTACACCGTACAGCGTCACCCCTGTCGCAGGCCACACTGTACAGCGTCACCCCTGTCGCAGGCCACACTGTACAGCGTCACCCCTGTCGCAGGCCACACTGTACAGCGTCACCCCTGTCGCAGGCTACACTGTACAGCGTCACCCCTGTCGCAGGCCACACTGTACAGCGTCACCCCTGTCGCAGGCCACACTGTACAGCGTCACCCCTGTCGCGGGCCACACTGTACAGCGTCACCCTGTCGCAGGCCACACTGTACAGCGTCACCCCTGTCGCAGGCCACACTGTACAGCGTCACCCCTGTCGCGGCCACACTGTGCGTGGGGCCACACTGTACAGCGTCACCCTGTCGCAGGCTACACTGTACAGCGTCACCCCTGTCGCAGGCTACACCGTACAGCGTCACCCCTGTCGTGGGCCACACTGTACAGCGTCACCCCTGTCGCAGGCCACACTGTACAGCGTCACCCCTGTCGCGGGCCACACTGTACAGCGTCACCCCTGTCGCAGGCTACACTCTACAGCGTCACCCCTGTCGCGGGCCACACTGTACAGCGTCACCCCTGTCGCGGGCTACACTGTACAGCGTCACCCCTGTCGCAGGCCACACTGTACAGCGTCACCCCTGTCGCCGGCTACACTGTACAGCGTCACCCCTGTCGCAGGCCACACTGTACAGCGTCACCCCTGTCGCAGGCCACACTGTACAGCGTCACCCCTGTCGCAGGCCACACTGTACAGCGTCACCCTGTACAGCGTCACCCCTGTCGCCGGCCCCACTGTACAGCGTCACCCCTGTCGCAGGCCCCACTGTACAGCGTCACCCCTGTCGCAGGCCACACTGTACAGCGTCACCCCTGTCGCAGGCCACACTGTACAGCGTCACCCCTGTCGCCGGCCCCACTGTACAGCGTCACCCCTGTCGCAGGCCACACTGTACAGCGTCACCCCTGTCGCAGGCTACACTGTACAGCGTCACCCCTGTCGCGGGCCACACTGTACAGCGTCACCCCTGTCGCCGGCCACACTGTACAGTGCACACTCCTATAGCCGGGTTGCACTATACAGTGCACACTCATATAGTCTGACTGCACTATACAGTGCACACTCCTATAGCCAGCTGCACTGTACAGTGCACACTCCCATAGCCGGGTTGCACTATACAATGCACACTCATATAGTCTGACTGCACTATACAGTGCACACTCCTATAGTCTGACTGCACTATACAGTGCACACTCCTATAGCCGGCTGCACTGTACAGTGTACACTCCTATAGGTGGGCTGTACTGTAAAGTGCACACTGACGTAGCCGGGCTGCACTCCACGCACTGCACGCGGCTATCGTCGATCGGGCACGTGTACGACCGTCGCCACAGCGGCGGCAAAAACGCCGCGGTCGCCACATCGCAAAAACGCCGCGGTCGCCACATCGCAAAAAGCCATGTAACCACCGGCGTGGGCGGCCCACTTCAAAGCCAAACACGAGCTGACAAGGGCGGACGCTCTGGACCCGTCGCCGATAACATGGCCGCGGCCGTGCTCACAATGTGGCCGGCAGCCGCACACGGGTGGGTTCCTCAGTGTCTCATGCGGCCTCCCTCGGTGTCCCGCTCACAATGTGGCCGGCAGCCGCACACGGGTGGGTTCCTCAGTGTCTCATGCGGCCTCCCTCGGTGTCCCGCTCACAATGTGGCCAGCAGCCGCACACGGGTGGGCTCCTCGGTGTCCCGCTCACAATGTGGCCGGCAGCCGCACACGGGTGGGTTCCTCAGTGTCTCATGCGGCCTCCCTCGGTGTCCCGCTCACAATGTGGCCGGCAGCCGCACACGGTGGGGTGGGCTCCTCAGTGTCTCATGCAGAGATTCGGCGGTCTCTCTCGGTATCCCGCTCAAAGTGGCCGCGCACGGGTGGTCTCCTCAGTGTCTCATGCGGCCTCCCTCGGTGTCCCGCTCACAATGTGGCCGGCAGCCGCACACGGGTGGGCTCTGGTGTTATGGGCTCCTCGGTGTCCCGCTCACAATGTGGCCGGCAGCCGCACACGGGTGGGTTCCTCAGTGTCTCATGCGGCCTCCCTCGGTGTCCCGCTCACAATGTGGCCGGCAGCCGCACACGGGTGGGCTCTCGGTGTCTCATGCGGCCTCCCTCGGTGTCCCGCTCACAATGTGGCCGGCAGCCGCACACGGGTGGGTTCCTCAGTGTCTCATGCGGCCTCCCTCGGTGTCCCGCTCACAATGTGGCCGGCAGCCGCACACGGGTGGGCTCCTCGGTGTCTCATGCCCCCCCGTCCCCCAAATGTGGCGGGCCCCCACCGGTTGTCAGAGATTCGGCGGTCTCTCTCGGTATCCCGCTCACAATGTGGCCGCGCACGGGTGGTCTCCTCAGTGTCTCATGCGGCCTCCCTCGGTGTCCCGCTCACAATGTGGCCGGCAGCCGCACACGGGTGGGCTCCTCGGTGTCCCGCTCACAATGTGGCCGGCAGCCGCACACGGGTGGGTTCCTCAGTGTCTCATGCGGCCTCCCTCGGTGTCCCGCTCACAATGTGGCCGGCAGCCGCACACGGGTGGGCTCCTCAGTGTCTCATGCAGAGATTCGGCGGTCTCTCTCGGTATCCCGCTCCCGCGCACGGGTGGTCTCCTCAGTGTGACTTTCTTTTCAGCGTATTTTGTTCGATTTTGCGATTCTTTCAGTTGGTTGGATCGACTGCTTAAGGTATGGTTATGGAGCAATCCGATATCGTATCCATCAACTCCTCAGATTACGGCGAACAATATCCAGTCTACATGGTGTTTCTTACATCATGTGCTTCTAGCAGATCGCTACTGCGCACAAGTCTGTTACTTGCGGCTAATCTTGAGTAGCCAAGCACCAACTGGAGGAAACCACCACAGACATGCGTTTGCAGTAGTTACGTGCAAGGGCGTCGCCACCGGGGGGCAGGGGGGCAGTCGCCCCCTGCCGTGAAACAGGGGGCGCCGCCCCCTGAAATTTGAGGAGGCCCCTATCCGCAAATGCACAGCAAAAAGGTGAGCAAGGAGGCCGACGGGACAGAATATCATGCTGTCAATGAGGCCTCAAAACTGACGAGGCCACCAGGAAATATAATCAGGTCTCTATAAGAGACGTAGAACAGATTGGGAGGAGGCCCCCAGGACGAAAAGGAGGCCCCATGACGAAAAGGAGGCCTCAAGACGTTTAACAAAGATTGGGAGGAGGCCCCCAGGACGAAAAGGAGGCCCCCGGGACGAAAAGGAGGCCCCCAGGACGAAAAAGAGGCCCCAAGACGTAGAACAGAGATTGGGAGGAGGCCCCCATGACGAAAATAAGGCCTCAAGACGTAGAACAGAGATTGGGAGGAGGCCCTCAGGACGAAAAGGAGACCCCATGATGAAAAGGATGCACCCAAGGACGAAAAGGAGGCCCCAAGACGTAGAACAGAGATTGGAAGGAGGCCCCCATGACGAAAAGGAGGCCTCAAGACGTAGAACAGAGATTGGGAGGAGGCCCCCAGGACGAAAAGGAGGCCCTCCGGGACGAAAAAGAGGCCCCCAGGACGAAAAAGAGGCCCCAAGACGTAGAACAGAGATTGGGAGGAGGCCCTCATGACCAAAAGGAGGCCTCAAGACGTAGAACAGAGATTGGGAGGGAGGCCCCCAGGACGAAAAGGAGGCCCCCCAGGACGAAAAGGAGACCCCATGACGAAAAGGATGCACCCAAGGACGAAAAGGAGGTCCCAAGACGCAGAACAGAGATTGGAAGGAGGCCCCAGGATGAAAAGGAGGCCCCCAGGACGAAAAGGAGGCACCAAGACGTAGAACAGAGATTGGGAGGAGGCCCCCAGGACGAAAAGGGAGACCCCAGGACGAAAAGGATGCACCCAACGACGAAAAGGAGGCCCCAAGACGTAGAACAGAGATTGGGAGGAGGCCCCCAGGACGAAAAGGAGGCCCCGGGACGAAAAGGAGGCCCCAGGACGAAAAGGAAGGCACCAAGACGTAGAACAGAGATTGGGAGGAGGCCCCCAGGACGAAAAGGAGGCCCCCAGGACGAAAAGGAGGCCCCCAGGACGAAAAGGAAGCTCCCAGGACGAAAACGAGGCCCCCAGGACGAAAGACGCAGTCCATGCGCCCCTACACTCCAACAATCAACCAACCAACCCCAGGACGAAAAGGATGCACCAAAGGACGAAAAGGATGCCCCAAAGACGTAGAACAGAGATTGGGATGAGGTCCCCACGACGAAAAGGAGGCCCCAGGACGAAAAGGAGGCCCCCAGGACGAAAAGGAGGCCCCTAAGACGTGGAACAGATATTGTGAGGTGGCCCCCAGGACGAAAAGGAGGCCCCCAGGACGAAAAGGATGCCACCAGGACGAAAAGGATGCCCCTAAAACGTAGAACAGAGATTGTGAGGTGGCCCCCAGGACGAAAAGGATGCCCCATAACGCAAAGGAAGCCCCCAAGACGTAGAACAGAGATTGGGAGGAGGCCCCCAGGACGAAAAGGAGGGCCCCCGGGACGAAAAGGAGGCCCCAGGATGAAAAGGAGGCCCCAGGACGAAAAGGAAGGCACCAAGACGTAGAACAGAGATTAGGAGGAGGCCCCCAGGACGAAAGGAGGCCCCCAGGACGAAAAGGAGGCCCCCAGGACGAAAAGGAGGCCCCCAGGACGAAAAGGAGGCTCCCAGGACGAAAAGGAGGCCCCCAGGACGAAAGACGCAGTCCATGCGCCCCTACACTCCAACAATCAACCAACCAACCCCAGGACGAAAAGGATGCACCAAAGGACGAAAAGGATGCCCCAAAGACGTAGAACAGAGATTGGGATGAGGTCCCCAGGACGAAAAGGAGGCCCCCATGACGAAAAGGAGGCCCCCAGGACGAAAAGGAGGCCCCTAAGACGTAGAACAGAGATTGTGAGGTGGCCCCCACGACGAAAAGGAGGCCCCCAGGACGAAAAGGATGCCCCATAACGCAAGGATGCCCCAAGACGTAGAACAGATATTGGGAGGAGGCCCCCAGGACTAAAAGGAGGCCCCAGGACGAAAAGGATGCACCCAAGGACGAAAAGGACGTAGAACTAGACGTAGAACAGAGAACAGAGATAGGAAGGTAGCCCCCAGGACGAAAAGGAGGCCCCAGGACGAAAAGGAGACTCCAGCACGAAAAGGAGGCCCTCAGGACGGAAAGGATGCCACCGAGACGGGCAAGAAGCCACCCAGGTTAGACGAAAAGGCTTACGATGGGTGGCAGGATATTCTTAAGTTGGAAAACGAGGCCCCCAAGACGGAAGATGCCCCTGCAATATAAAATTAAGACCTGATAGGGGAGACTTCTCCGGACGCAATAGGGGCCCCAAGACGGGTAGGAAGGTTTCCGCAGGAATGAGAGAAGGCCACCGAGACCAGCCAGATGAGGCCCATATTTTGGAAGAGGAGGAACCTGGAAGAGAAGATCTAGGACTAGGACGCAAAAGCACACTGCTAAGAGGATAATGAGGCTCCAGACACAGATGAGGAGGCCCCCATGACGTGAGAGGAGGCCCCTAATTTGAAAAAGGAGTCACCTAGGAGAGGGTAGGAGTCCCCAGAAATCAAGAGAGTGTCAAAAATGGCACGGAGGCAACCAGGATTGCAAAAGAGGCTCCAACACCGGAAAGGAGGCCCCAGAATATGAGAGGAGGCCCTAAGACGGAAAAGGAAGGAAGATATGAGATGAGGTTTCGGAGACGCAAAAGCAGGCCCCAAACGGGTGAGGTTCCACCGAGATACAAAAGGATGATCCAGAGACGTGGCAGGAGGCACCTAATTCGGAAGAGAACGACACAAGATTGGAAACGAGACCCGATGATGAACGAGGAGGCCCCTAAAATAGGAGAGAAAGGCCATTGGATAAGAGAGATGGCTCCCAAGCGGAAAAGAAGGCTCGAAGACGGCTAAGAAGGTCCCCGGGAAATAACAAGGCCACTAAGATAGGAAAGGTTGCCAGTAATTTAGCAGAGGCGGCGCCTGGGAGAGAAGAGGAGTCCACCAGGAGATAAGAGACCACCCCTAAGATGGGTAAAGACCGAATCCAGAGCGCAGAGCAGGAGGCCCCCAAGACGTGAGAGGAGGCCCCTAATTTGAAAAAGAAGGCCTCTAGAAGAGAAATGAGGCACCTGCCGGACTTGGGAAGGAGTAGGTCTCTAGGACCAAATGAGGTCCCGAAGACCGGAAAGAGTTCCCAGGAAATGAGAGGAGGCCCTTAAGATGGGAGTGATAGCAGGTATGGAAGGAGGTGAGGTTTCCAAAATTGAAGATCCCTCAAGACGGGTAAGGCTTTGCCAGGATAAAGGAGGAGGCACACGAGGCGTGGCAAGAGGCCCCTAATTTGGCAGAAAATGCCCCTCGAAGATGAGAGGAAGCCCATGCCATGTTAAAGGGGCCCCAGAATGCAAGAGGCCCTCCAAGACGGGAGAGGAGGACCATTGAATATGGAGGAGGGTAGGACACACAAGGAGACATCGAAAACCAGTAAAAAGGCTCCAGGAAATGAGACGACGCGACAGGAGGCCTATAATTTGCAAGAAGAACCACCTAAGAAATAGTAAGAGTCGAGTCTGGGTATTTTAAAATCACGATATGGGCCCCAAAAGATCCCGCCGGGGCCCCCGCAAATTACGCTGAGCCTGGGGTACCGAAAATTCACGCCCGGACCACGAAAATCATGCCAGGGGCACAACAGGTCGTACCGTGCCCCAAAAGTATCATTGGGACCAAAACAAATGACGCCGGAGCAACGAAGAACAATCCGGACATGAATAATCACTCTGTGGGCCCAACAGTGACGCCAAAAGCCTCCAAAACGCATTGGACCCCAAAAAGTGTCGAGGCCGCTATAGCTCGCGCTAGGGATCCAAGAAAATGACGTCGGGGCCCAAAAGATCACATTGGACCACAAAAAGTCGCGTCGCAGCCCTTGAAAATCACACTGGAGGCCCAGAAGGTCGCGCCGGGGCCCCAAAAGTTGCAGCTGCCCCCAAAATCAATTTTAACCGGAATGTCACTATGGGACGGAAAAAACTCCTTCAGTGGCCGCAGTGCTATATCAAAGGGGCAAATGCCCCCTCCATCCCGAGAGGGATAAGCTCCCAAGAATCGTGACGGGGGCCTCAAAAATCGCGCTGGGGCCACCAAAATTCGCGTCGGTCCACCAGAATTCGCGTATGGGTCTCCAAATAAATACGGCGAGCCCCGGAAAACTCGCTCCGAGGCCCGAAAAATTGCGACAGGAACCGCCAAAATCGCGTTGGGGCCACAGCTAAATACAACGCATCGCACAAACTCGAACCGGGCCCCCAAATATCGCGCTTGGGACCCACAATTCCCATCGGTAGTCCCGTCGAGGCTCTACAAAATTGCCGTCTAGGGCCACACGTAAGCACAGTGTGACCACAAACACAAACACAAATCAAGCTGGAGCCCTCCAAAATAAGGATGGATTCCAACAACTAAATGCCCAGGTTAAAAAAATGGCTCTGGAGCACCGAACATACTAACAGATGCCTTCACAAATTGCGTACGGCACCGAAAAACAAACCGGATCTCGAACAATCGAGGTGGGATACAAAAACATGGCGCCAAGTGCTCGAGAAATCAGGCCGGGATTCGGACTTTAAAAAAAAATCAGAAAAGTTTCACAAAATCGTATTGAGCCCAGAAAACTGGGGTTGGGTCTCCGGAACCACGCGCCTGGCTGCGATAAGCCACTCTGGGACCTAGAAACATCGTACCGAAGCCCCAAAATTGTACTTGGGCCCCACAAGTGTGCGTCAGAAGCCCAAAATAAACACATCGGGACCCTAAGAGCACAACGGGGGCCGAAAATACAACTGACCCTCCAAAGCGCACAGTCTCACAAAAAGCGACAGGGCCTTAACACAAGCGTTGCAGCCATAAATATACATACCGGGAGGTCTAAAAAATACACCGGAAGCTCTCAAGGCACACAGGGGTCATGATAACGCACAATAGCCTGAAAAGGTGGCTGGGGCCGCAAAAGGCAACATGGTTCCAAAACAAACAAAAAGACCGGCGCTAAATAAACACATCGGGATCTTCGAAAACGCCCTGACACGTCAAAATCCTCGGTGTACAAAAATTCAACAAACCCTAAAACGAGCAGGGGGTTCGAAAATGCTTTAGGCCCCTAACAAAAATGGGTTGGAGCCATAATACACAATCATAGACCAAGAAAGACGCAACGGGTAAAAAAAACGCCGAGGCTTGGCCTCGGTTCGGTATCCAATCTGGGAGGATAGCAGCAAAGATATGAAGTGCATCAAAGCTCAGCGGAAACCGCATTTCATAGCTACCAGAAAATGTGGGAAGTAGGAAACTAATGATCGAATTTAATCAATCGACTTTTCGAAGCGAACGCCCATGCGAATCATTCCATCACGCCAAATATGGTGCAAGTCTATCATGTGGCAGCAATTAGCAAAACGCAGAAGGCCTAGCAGAAACCATAGCATCGCACGAAGTGTGGCGAATGCACCGAATACGAAAAATGGGTGTGCACGTGCACTGACGTTGCCGTCGTGGCGACCGGGTGCTATGAACTGCAATGCCTGAAATTGTAAAATTTTGTATTTTAAAGTGGTGGGTAATACATTTTACTTTGAAGTTATGGGCCTAATACATCTTCTAAACCCTGCTCGTTTTAGGGCTTTGTTGCGTTTTTTTTTGTGCACCGAGTATTTTTTACGTGTCGGGGCGTTTTCGAAGATCCCGATGTGTTTATTTAGCTCCCGGTCGTTTTGTACGTTTTGGAATCATGTTGCCTTTCGTGGCCCCAGCCTCTTTTCCAGGCCCTTGTGCGTTCTCATGGCCCATGTGCGCCTTGCGAGCTTGCAGTGTATTTTTCTTAGAGCTCCCGGTATGTTTATTTAGAGCTGCAACGCATGTTTTAAGACCCTATCGCTTTTTGGGAGACTTTTGTGCGCTTTTGGGGGTTAGTTGTACTTTCTGGCAACGTTGTACTCTTAGGGTCCCGCTGTGTATATTTGGGGCTTCTGACACACATTTGTGGGGCCCCAGTATGATTTTGGGGCTTCGGTGCGATTTCTTCTGGGTCCCAGCGCGACTTATCGCGCCCAGGCACGTGGTTCCGGAGACCCAACGCCAGCTTTCTGGGCTCAACGCGATTTTTGTGGATCTTTTCTGTTTTTTATTAAAAGTCCGAATCCCGGCCTGATTTTTCGAACCTCTGACGCCATTTATCCCACCTCGATTTTTCGAGATCCGGTATGCTTTTCGAAGTCATACGCAATTTTTGAAGGCATCTTGAAAAAAAATGTTTGGTGCAACAGAGCCATTTTCCTGACCCTGACATTTATTTGCTGGAATCTCTCCTTTTTTTTGGAGGGCTCCAGCTTGATTTTTTTTGGGATACCGATCCGGGTTTGTGGTATAGGTGTAATTTCAGCAGTGTGAGGTAACTTATCAAGGGATACCAAAAGAAAACCTTAGAACTGAGTGGTGGAGTTAGGGTTGAAATCCGACCAATCAGAAACCATAGTGGTAGATTAGGCCCCTCCACAGGACAATTTAGTTGATGACTAATTATATTATTTCGAAATGTACCCTTTGACAAAATAGCGGTCGAAATCCAAGGACTTTTCAATGGGCGTAGGTGCCCCCCCCCCCTGCAAATCCGTTTGCCCCCTCCTGCTTGACGCAAATATAGGTACTCCACTGGTCCCTCAATAATTTTCCGAAACATACGCCCATGGGGAAAAGCCAACATTGAGGGGACAAATTACCCCTCATAAGCATGCAATAGAACATCCATGCCCCATATGAAATGGGATGAATGATGTTTTTAAATGCATTTTCTTCCAACAAACTTCTTTTCTGTTATTACAGCCTGCATGCGATGCGCCCCTAAACCACAATAACTAACTAACTAACTGACAGCCTGCATGATTAGAGCTTCCCAGCTTCCATACCTTCTCAACGTCATTTACAAAACGGCACAGCACAGCGAAAACGATGGGCGTGACGGCGTGGAATGTGAAGGCTTGGATTATGTATGTACTGACATTGTTGCATTGTTGCATTGTCATTTATGCATTGGTGTTCAATGCTTGTTCTTGCCGTGAATTTATTCGCTGAGGATATATTTTAGCTCGTGTGACAGTTACCTTGCAGCCAGCACCAAATGTTATAAAAATAAACAAATTCCTAAGATGACGCTAAAAAAACTAATGCAATCCACTTCTCGTTGTCACCTTTACGAAATTGTCGTCCTTGGACTGAGAAATGGTCGTTCAAGCTTTGCTTATGACATCAAGCTGATGGGAATAAATAACAGTAGTGATGAATCTAGCTATATTCAGTTAGACTTGAAGGACTTAAAAGTGGGTTGATCAATGGCAGATATTTGTAAGATATGCTTAGCACCAGCCCCGCCAGCTCGCTGCAATCTAGAGGCCAGCGGGAAGATTCGAGAAAGCATTGAGACGATGGTTTGTTTTGGCACTTATGCATTTATCCAAATATTACTTATTTATACCCTGGTATGGCCCAGTTTTCAGCCGAAATGATTAGTGCTATTGCGTTTTGAGTAAATGATGCACCATGCCAAGAACAAACAAAAAACCAATATGAAATCATGTTCCCCATCCTCGAACCATAGTATAAGAGCCTAAAAACAATATGAGACCCTAACACAATGGAGGCCCCCTTTCGGGTAACAGGAGGCCCACTTTCGACCTTGCCCCCCTGGAAGAATTTCGTGGCGACGCCACTGGTTACGTGTTGAGGAAAGTTGAGAAGGGCATCAGAAAAAGATGAAAACAACATAGATTAGAACAGGACGATGAAAATGCAAAGCTTATTATAGAAACGGCAAACATACATCTATTAAAAACATAAAGGATGAAAGACTTCAAGTGACAAGCTCAGTTAATCATTATGCGTGCACAATATCATTTGGAAGTTGTAAATCAGGAAGATATGGCAACTGACAACTGGCACGGAGCTCGCTTACCTATCGGGGTGAAATATAGCTGCGCATCATCCGTGTTAAGATGGATGCCAATTGCTTTAGCACTTGCGTTGATGTACTGCGTAATTATTACATTGGTCGGTGGGGGTTGGCGTTAAGAATTGATGTGAGCTTAGCATCTGAGTTTGTGTTGCAATTTACGGTGATTAATGTCTAACCATTGTTGGCGCCTAATGCAAGCTAGATAAATGAGCTCTATGAATCATACAGTTCACATGCAGCTAGTAGCACACTACATATTCCACAGCTGGGAGAGCACATCCGTGACATTATGTCCATTTGCAGTGCAAACGAATGCATTTGCAGTTAAAATATTAGCAGTGTCATGCTGTTTGTTCTTTGTTATAGTGGTGCAGCACTATGGTAGACCGTAGACACGGCCAAAGTCATGCACGACTCTCCTATCCATGCATCAGTTAGTTTGGCGCGGTTCTGCTGCCATATCATCGTGTACTGTGCAGCCAGCTACATTCTGCTGCCATATCGCCATGTATTGCGCAGCCAACTGCTTTCTGCTGCCATATCGCTGTATATTGTGCCGCCTTCTGCTGTCATATCGCCGAGTATTGTGCAGCCGACTACCTTCTGCCACCATATCGCCGTTTATTGTGAAGTCAGATAACTTCTGCTGCCATATTGCTGTGTATGGTGCAGCCAGCTACCTTCTGCTGCCATATCGTCGTGCATTGTGCAGCCAACTACATTTTGCTGTCATATATCCGTGTATTGTGCAGCCAACTACCTTCTGCCTTCTACTCTGAATGTGCCAAGCCTTTGGACGGCGGGCAGCTCGGGTGGCCTGGTCGACAGCCCCCCTGCGGACGGCGGGCAGCTCGGGTGGCCCGGTAAACAGTCCCCCTGCGGACCGCGGGCAGCTCGGGTGGCCTGATCGACAGTCCCCCTGCGGACGGCGGGCAGCTCGGGTGGCCCGGTAAACAGTCCCCCTGTGGACGGCGGGCAGCTCGGGTGGCCCGGTAAACAGCCCCCCTGCGGACGGCGGGCAGCTCGGGTGGCCTGGTCGACAGCCCCCCTGCGGACGGCGGGCAGCTCGGGTGGCCCGGTAAACAGTCCCCCTGTGGACGGCGGGCAGCTCGGGTGGCCCGGTAAACAGTCCCCCTGTGGACGGCGGGCAGCTCGGGTGGCCCGGTAAACAGTCCCCCTGCGGACGGCGGGCAGCTCGGGTGGCCCGGTAAACAGTCCCCCTGCGGACCGCGGGCAGCTCGGGTGGCCCGGTAAACAACCCTCCTGCGGACGGCGGGCAGCTCGGGTGGCCCGGTCGACAGCCCCCCTGCGGACGGCGGGCAGCTCGGGTGGCCCGGTAAACAGTCCCCCTGCTGACCGCGGGCAGCTCGGGTGGCCCGGTAAACAGTCCACCTGCGGGCGGTGGGCAGCTCGGGTGGCCCGGTCGACAGTCCCTCGGATGAGATCACCTCAATAGAGCCCCGATGCCATCAGCAGGCCAGCCGGTTCGAGTGGCTCTGACACACCGCGCGGCCCACAAAAAAATGGCCAGTTTATCGTCAGCGTGACTTCATCCGCAATCGAGAATCGCCGGAAATATCGTTGTGGCCGTGATGAGCCACGTTGATGGGCACTATCACCACCTCGGCGTTGAGGTGCGGAGGGCATTATCACCACCCCGGTGTTGATGTGCGGTGGGAATTACCACCATCGCGGTGTTCAGGTGCGGTGGGTGTTACCACCACCCCGGTGTCGAGGTGAGGTGGGCATTGCCACCACCCTGGTGTTGAGGTGCTGTGTGCATTATCACCACCCCGGTGTTGAGGTGCGGTGGGCATTACCACCACCCTGGTATTGAGGTGTTTTGGGCATTGCCACCATCCCGGTGTTAAGATGCGGTGGGCATTACCACCACCCTGGTGCTGAGGTGCGGTGGGCAGTATCATCATCTTGGTGTTGAGGTGCTGTGGGCATTATCACCACCTTGGTGTTGAGATGCGGTGGGCATTGTCACCACTCTGATGTTGAGGTGCGGTGGGAACCATCATCGGCCCTGTGACTCCGATCGGTATGTCGATAATCGGCCCGATGCCGAGTCATTATACCGACATTACACCGCCACGGCGCTTCTGCACAACCGGCCAAACCTGATGCCGCCGGACCGGACCGGCCGATAGACATCGCCGGCTTCCGCACCGGCTTCCGCATCGCCGAGCGGCCAGATCGGCGACACCGGACCGAGCCGACGCCACGGCTCCACTGCCGCCAAACACGTCGGGCCCGACCAGCGCCGTCCACGGCACCGACGAGCCGGCGCCACGGCTCCACTGCCGCCAAACACGTCGGGCCCGACCAGCGCCGTCCACGGCACCGACGCCGAGCCTCGGGGTGGCGCCACACAGCCGGACTTCACACTCGCGTCAGACAGCTGTGCCTACCGCTCACGATGATCCGACTTCAGGACTGGGCCGGCGACTGCGCTGCAGGATCTGAACGCAGGGCCGGACTTCGGAACTGGGACTGGGACTGAGTGCTGTTCCCGGGTGACAGCTACTCCAGAATTGATCGAATCTGAAGATTGGACCATTGGAAGATTGGCCAGAAGTTGGACGGTATCTGTTATGGAGCAAGTTTTGAGTCAAGGAGTATTATGTATGGAATATAGCAATGGTGAGTGCGGCATGTTCTCGCATACAGCTCCCAGTTCTCGCACGAAACTCCAACTTGGAAAGAAGGCCGGATGCTCGCTCTTCTATTGCTTTCGGCTAATCATGCCCATTATCGAACACTTAAATGCGCCGGTTCTCTTCCTTGTAGCATTGTGCGTTTCCGGCACGTTGTATTTTCCCCTACTGATTATAACTAAACACTGATGCAGTTACACGTTACAAATGAAAAATAGGAGTGAATTGAGGACTTCCTGCATCTGGCCATTCGATATATATGATACCAGAAATCGCATTAATCAAATTCGCGCTTAACGCAGCGCTTTGCTAGTTCCAATATAATCTTCGCTTCCGTTGCAAAGTAAAGACCGCTCTACTGTGGAGCACAGTGACACGTAGATGATAAAACTGCACTGTCTGTAGATAAACTCCTGAAAAATTAGATTCCGACGAATACAAAAATCAAAATCGCAGTCACGTATGGTGGGCATATCGGCCACATGTCGGTAGGAACACACCCGCGGTGGTTCCGGGCGCTCCGACACACGACAGCCACCCACCCGTCCGCGAGTCACCTGACGACAGCCACCCGTCCGCGAGTCACCTGACGACAGCCACCCGTCCGCGAGTCACCTGACGACAGCCACCCGTCCGCGAGTCACCTGACGACAGCCACCCACCCGTCCGCGAGTCACCTGACGACAGCCACCCGTCCGCGAGTCACCTGACGACAGCCACCCGTCCGCGAGTCACCTGACGACAGCCACCCGTCCGCGAGTCACCTGACGACAGCCACCCGTCCGCGAGTCACCTGACGACAGCCACCCACCCGCCCGCGAGTCACCTGACGACGGCCACCCGTCCGCGAGTCACCTGACGATAGCCACCCACCCGCGAGTCACCTGACGACAGCCACCCGTCCGCGAGTCACCTGACGACAGCCACCCGCCCGCGAGTCACCTGACGACAGCCACCCGTCCGCGAGTCACCTGACGACAGCCACCCACCCGCGAGTCACCTGACGACAGCCACCCGCCCGCGAGTCACCTGACGACAGCCACCCACCCGCGAGTCACCTGACGACAGCCACCCGTCCGCGAGTCACCTGACGACAGCCACCCGTCCGCGAGTCACCTGACGACAGCCACCCACCCGCCCGCGAGTCACCTGACGACGGCCACCCGTCCGCGAGTCACCTGACGATAGCCACCCACCCGCGAGTCACCTGACGACAGCCACCCGTCCGCGAGTCACCTGACGACAGCCACCCACCCGCGAGTCACCTGACGACAGCCACCCGTCCGCGAGTCACCTGACGACAGCCACCCGTCCGCGAGTCACCTGACGACAGCCACCCACCCGCCCGCGAGTCACCTGACGACGGCCACCCGTCCGCGAGTCACCTGACGATAGCCACCCACCCGCGAGTCACCTGACAACAGCCACCCGTCCGCGAGTCACCTGACGACAGCCACCCGTCCGCGAGTCACCTGACGACAGCCACCCACCCGCCCGCGAGTCACCTGACGACGGCCACCCGTCCGCGAGTCACCTGACGATAGCCACCCACCCGCGAGTCACCTGACGACAGCCACCCGCCCGCGAGTCACCTGACGACAGCCACCCGTCCGCGAGTCACCTGACGACAGCCACCCACCCGCGAGTCACCTGACGACAGCCACCCGTCCGCGAGTCACCTGACGACAGCCACCCGCCCGCGAGTCACCTGACGACAGCCACCCGTCCGCGAGTCACCTGACGACAGCCACCCGCCCGCGAGTCACCTGACGACAGCCACCCGTCCGCGAGTCACCTGACGACAGCCACCCGTCCGCGAGTCACCTGACGACAGCCACCCGTCCGCGAGTCACCTGACGACAGCCACCCGCCCGCGAGTCACCTGACGACAGCCACCCGTCCGCGAGTCACCTGACGACAGCCACCCGTCCGCGAGTCACCTGACGACAGCCACCCACCCGCGAGTCACCTGACGACAGCCACCCGCCCGCGAGTCACCTGACGACAGCCACCCGTCCGCGAGTCACCTGACGACAGCCACCCGTCCGCGAGTCACCTGACGACAGCCACCCGCCCGCGAGTCACCTGACGACAGCCACCCGCCCGCGAGTCACCTGACGACAGCCACCCGCCCGCGAGTCACCTGACGACAGCCACCCGCCCGCGAGTCACCTGACGACAGCCACCCGCCCGCGAGTCACCTGACGACAGCCACCCGTCCGCGAGTCACCTGACGACAGCCACCCGTCCGCGAGTCACCTGACGACAGCCACCCGCCCGCGAGTCACCTGACGACAGCCACCCGCCCGCGAGTCACCTGACGACAGCCACCCGTCCGCGAGTCACCTGACGACAGCCACCCACCCGCGAGTCACCTGACGACAGCCACCCGTCCGCGAGTCACCTGACGACAGCCACCCGTCCGCGAGTCACCTGACGATAGCCACCCACCCGCGAGTCACCTGACGACAGCCACCCACCCGCGAGTCACCTGACGACAGCCACCCGTCCGCGAGTCACCTGACGACAGCCACCCGTCCGCGAGTCACCTGACGACAGCCACCCGTCCGCGAGTCACCTGACGACAGCCACCCGCCCGCGAGTCACCTGACGACAGCCACCCGCCCGCGAGTCCCTGACGACGGCCACCCGCCCGCGAGTCACCTGACGACAGCCACCCGCCCGCGAGTCACCTGACGACAGCCACCCGTCCGCGAGTCACCTGACGACGGCCGGCCGCCGCCGCTCAGGTTGTGTTCGTGGTGCAACATCTGGCTACAGCTGGCGCCGTTGGTGAGCGGTGAGCAGTTGGTCTTTAAATCTTAATTCCACTGAAAGCTTACGTATTCAGCTAAATTTGGATAGCAGATGAAGTCTTTTGTGCGGTTCATTTAATGCACAACTTTTCATTTAGATGAGGGAATTCCTGATCATTTTCAGTGTTAATTTTATGTCAGACACTGTACTTTGAACCGCTGGCTGGTACGCACGGCGACCAGACCCACTAAAAAGACATGCAGCCAGATCACAAGCCAGGCTGGTGAATCTCCAAAGACATGCATTGATCACAAGCCAGGCTGGTGAATCTCCAAGGACATGCATTGATCACAAGCCAGGCTGGTGAATCTCCAAGGACATGCATTGATCACAAGCCAGGCTGGTGAATCTCAAGACATGCATCGATCCAAGCCAGGCTGGTGAATCTCCAAGGACATGCATTGATCACAAGCCAGGCTGGTGAATCTCCAAGGCTCGTTCATAGTGAAATACAGTGTTGCTCTGCTGTTGCTTCTGACCTCTGAAGCTGACCTCTGAGTAACTCGGAGCAACTCCGAAGTTCGCCGGAAGTGTAGCAGGGTGACATGGAGAAGGCTGCCTGAAAGTGTTCAGAGCCTGCCCCACGTCATGCAAAAGCAGCCCTGTACAATTGGCAATTCTTCACCAATTAACCCACTACGATCGTGCAGGATTTATCAGCATATTGCGAGGCACATGAAGCTCGACAAATAATGATGGTAACGAGCTAAACATGCATTTCGGAAAGATATATTGTGAATTAATGCGGGATGCACTTGCACATAAAGACGACAAATCGACAATAAACAACAGGTAATCTTTAAACACAGGATCAGCGTGTCATTTGTAGAATATTCAGCCTGCATTGAGTAGGATTTCGAAAGGCTGCTAATAAACTGCACCATTAAAATATACAACGGAAGTAACAACTGTGAGGAGACACAACGGGGAATGACACAAACAGAGATTTGTCGTAACCCAAATTTCGACAATCAGATGTCATATTAACATAGTGCATATAAAAAATAGATGACTTTGCAAAAGTTCCTTCTAGAACCGGCTTAAATTAGACATAATTCTGGTGAACAGATGTGCATGAGATCACATCGGTTTGGAAGTGTCCAGTAGCGTAGCGTACAGTGACACTCGGTCCTGCTCGCCGTGTAGCGTAAGTGCACTCTGTCCTGCTCGCCGTGTACGCGCGTACACGTGACACTCCTGTCATCGCTCGCCGTCGTCGGCGTACAGTGACCACTCATGTCCTGCATCGCCGTGTCGGCGTACAGTACATCGCCTCAGTCCCTGTCATCGCCAGCCAACTCGTCATGCCGCAGCGTTGCAACTCCGTGTGTTGCGCAGGTCCCGCAGTCCCGTCATCGCCGCAGCCAACTCCCGTCATCGCCGCAGCCAACTCCCGTCATCGCCGCAGCCAACTCCCGTCATCGCCGCAGCCAACTCCCGTCATCGCCGCAGCCAACTCCCGTACAGCCTCTGACATTGTGTCTTCGGAATTCCACGTCTTTTTTGCTGAAACCCATTCGATATATTGGCAATTTTACGCTGCGTAAAGGCGCGGAAATACCGTGGGTAGACTATCCGAATAATGTCTGACATGTACGCATTCAATGACATGAATAATTAGAGACCAAACTCCTCAACAGGGACGGCTAGAGCCTGAATACCACAAACATAGCTTGAGCGTCGGAGGCAGGCAACCGTCAGTAGACGCGGACCGGTGACTGACATGTGTGAGGCCCAGGAAGCACGGGGGGTTCGTTCCAACAGACATGTCGCCGGTATACTCACCTGTTCCTCAATAATTGAAAGGGATGTTGAGTTTTTTTCATGTGAATCTGATTATTCAAGAATTTATCTACTGGCACCATACAATTTTCTCGCCCACCGGTTAATGCGATCCATAGTATAATGATCCTTACACGAAAATGAGGCCAACTGTTATATTCGAAATTGCAAGAACAACTGCGTCAAATGCGGATTTTAGCAATGCGATTTCTGAATTCCTTGTGTACCAAATGTCCAGAATGACGAAAGATATCACTTGGCTCCTCTTTTCCATCTGAAATGTATCAGAGCTGCAGCAGTGTGACTAATGATTGTGTTGGAGCCTAAAACAAACAGAAAATGTAATTGTTGCAGCGTCCCTTCATCTGCAAGTCTTCATTGTCCGTGCATTGCAAGCGCTACACCAGCGAGCAAAAAGATCTGAGGCATCCTTGCCCTGGGGCATGAACAGCTCACTGGTTAGCAGTTGACTTAGGATCGAGTGGCGTGGATTTGGGAAGTGGTGAGCTGCTGAAATTTGCATACCACTCACGAACAATCGGCGTGAATGCGCCGCTGAAAGTGCTCCGCAGTTCGAAGCGCCGCGCGACTGGCTTCGAAGGCCACCAGCGCGCCTGCGGGTGGCTGGAGGTGTCCTGTCGGGCTTGTCAACCTCAACTCCTTCAACGGCTGCCGCCGTGGCAGAGCCCGGAGCGCCGTCTCCGGGCTCTCCCACGCCGGCGCAAACGCACGCCGCCGCCGACTGTTCCCACACAAAGGGAAACTGGGCCGGTGGCGGCGGGCCGCCGGCGCGGGAAGCCATCTGACCGGCCGAGGGGGTTGGCATTCTGCCGGCCGGCTCCATTAGCGGTCGATGGCCGGCGGGCGCGTTGACGGCACCGGCGCCGGCGCGCCTCCATCAACCCCCCTCTGCGTTGGCATCCTGCGGAGTCGGCGTAAATTGTGTCGGCGGCAGCTAAGGCCGCCATCTGTATGCCCGGACGGCGCGCCGGCGCGGTGGCCGCTCTCCGCACGACGCGCTGCACCATGAAATGTGGACCATCTGCATCATAAAACGCGCCTGACGCTCATTGGCGCGCCAAAAATAAATGAGCCGAATTTGCATGAAAATGGTTCATATTTCACCGGCGCGGAATGCGGCCGCGATGGCGGACACGGCACCGCCAGCCTGTTATAGCCGCTGTCCGTGTCGTTCGGCGCCGGAAGGTCCGACACCGTCACGGACAGCGTGCAGCAGGACAGCCACACGGCGCGACACCGTCACGGACAGCGTGCAGCAGGACAGCCACACGGCGCGACACCGTCACGGACAGCGTGCAGCAGGACAGCCACACGGCACGACACAGTCACGGACAGCGTGCAGCAGGACAGCCACACGGCGCGACACCGTCACGGACAGCGTGCAGCAGGACAGCCACACGGCACGACACCGTCACGGACAGCGTGCAGCAGGACAGCCACACGGCACGACACCGTCACGGACAGCGTGCAGCAGGACAGCCACACGGCGCGACACCGTCACGGACAGCGTGCAGCAGGACAGCCAGACGGCGCGACACCGTCACGGACAGCGTGCAGCAGGACAGCCACACGGCACGACACCGTCACGGACAGCGTGCAGCAGGACAGCCACACGGCACGACACCGTCACGGACAGCGTGCAGCAGGACAGCCACACGGCGCGACACCGTCACGGACAGCGTGCAGCAGGACAGCCACACGGCGCGACACAGTCACGGACAGCGTGCAGCAGGACAGCCACACGGCGCGACACAGTCACGGACAGCGTGCAGCAGGACAGCCACACGGCACGACACAGTCACGGACAGCGTGCAGCAGGACAGCCACACGGCGCGACACCGTCACGGACAGCGTGCAGCAGGACAGCCAGACGGCGCGACACCGTCACGGACAGCGTGCAGCAGGACAGCCACACGGCGCGACACCGTCACGGACAGCGTGCAGCAGGACAGCCACACGGCACGACACCGTCACGGACAGCGTGCAGCAGGACAGCCACACGGCACGACACCGTCACGGACAGCGTGCAGCAGGACAGCCACACGGCACGACACCGTCACGGACAGCGTGCAGCAGGACAGCCACACGGCGCGACACAGTCACGGACAGCGTGCAGCAGGACAGTCACACGGCACGACACAGTCACGGACAGCGTGCAGCAGGACAGCCACACGGCGCGACACCGTCACGGACAGCGTGCAGCAGGACAGCCAGACGGCGCGACACCGTCACGGACAGCGTGCAGCAGGACAGCCACACGGCACGACACCGTCACGGACAGCGTGCAGCAGGACAGCCACACGGCACGACACCGTCACGGACAGCGTGCAGCAGGACAGCCACACGGCGCGACACAGTCACGGACAGCGTGCAGCAGGACAGCCACACGGCGCGACACCGTCACGGACAGCGTGCAGCAGGACAGCCACACGGCGCGACACCGTCACGGACAGCGTGCAGCAGGACAGCCACACGGCGCGACACCGTCACGGACAGCGTGCAGCAGGACAGCCACACGGCGCGACACCGTCACGGACAGCGTGCAGCAGGACAGCAACGCGGCCCCGCTTCCCTTCCCTCCTCGACAAAAAATCAAATGACATTGAAATTCAATGTTCAATGTATTTCAATTTTTATTCTTCAGATTTACCACTGTTAAAAATATTTTGGGGACTAAAAGTTCCGCCAAAATTAGCAAGTTTCACTACTTATCACTGCCTATGAACATCTAGCTTCATGTCATATGTGCTGGACCCGATTTCACGATCACCGTAGGGGACGAGTGGTCTAGGGGTAAGATGCTCGTCTCACAATCGAAAGATTGTGGGTTCGAATCTCACCTGTCGCTACTCTTCGCCCGCGACCAATCGGCGTGAGAGATTGGCGACGCTATATGACTCAACGGTCGACGTGTCGTAAAAACCAATAACCACCACCACCACGATCACCGTAGAGCAATGCTGTAAGTATGTTAAACGTTGCCCTCTTGCAGCAGGAAAAACATAAAATATTGGATGATGGTTTTATGGTAGTAAATATGGACATACAATTACCTTTCCCATGCTTTTTTACGGGGACACATTTCGATGCAATGACAACCCGGGCGGATAAAGGGTGTGGCACTGAGGGCATGTACCCCCCACGTGGAAGGTGGCGTCCCTCAGGCCGGGAAAAGGCGTCCCTCTGAAAAGGTTCCAGTGTAACCGCTCGAATTTTTTAGCCGGAGGCGCCCCTATGAAATAAAAAGGCACCCCTTTGGAAGGAAAGGCGCTCCTTCAGGAAGGGCCGAGTACAACCCACCACTTCGAATTTTGCAGCCAGAGCTGCCTCTCCAGGTGCTTTCGCAGTGGCGCCGCTCAAAAGAAATGGTGCCCCTCCTGACAAGTGCCCCCATGACAATTCCTGGATCTACCCCCGATTACAGCATTCCTCTCTCACGGTTATGAACTCCGGCTAGTTATAAAATTGTGCGCATTCACGTGTCGCTTCTCTTGCAAATTTGACAACTTCCGTTGAACCACTAAGAGGAAATCGGACAATTTGACAAAGTTCTATGTGTTATATGTCCGGAACAGCAATGTGGCAGTGTAAATTAAAAACCAGCGATGAGAGCACCGTCCGAGCAGGTTATGACGGATTTATTGGGGGTGCCCCTAGTCATATAGGATACGAGTGCTTGCTATCACAACGGCTGCAAACAAAAATATATTTGACCCTCTTATTCCTATTACACTCAATCATTGCACATACGCCGGACCTTCGACACCTTTGCAATTATTTAGATATCGCAACATTCTTATACCGTACGGCAAGCCACGTCAAATGACACCCACATAATGCAAATTGAAGCCACAGCCACGAAACGCGAGGACTCTGAGAATTAAACTAACCTTTGACCTTGAGGCTTGATATGACATGTCCCGGGTTGGAATGTTACTGAGGGTTGCCCACAGGCTATCTCTTGATACCAGGTATTGGTAGCTTTGGGAGAAAACGAAGAAACGTGGGGCGACAGAAGAAATGAGTTCGACCTTTGACTTTGAAAATTAATGTGATTCCTGAACAGTTTGCTGGAGTACCACATGGCACGTCGAATGACTCCACTTCATGAAAATTGAAGACATAGCGACGAGGCGCGAGGACTTCGAACAATTTAAGCTAACCTTAGGTCTTGTGATTTGACATTGACATGTCCCGGTTTGAAATGTTACTCGAGGTGCACCACGGGCTATTGCTTGATACCATATGTGGGTAAATTATGGCGAATAAAAAAATTCGAGGCGACCAAAGAAATCGGTTTGACATTTGACCTCAGAAATTAGTTATATTTGGTAACATTATAATACGGCACAAGCAACATCGAATGACACCCACTTGGTGCAAATTGAACCCATAGCAACGTATCGCGAGGACTTCGAAAAATTTAACTAGCCTTTGACCTTGAGGTTTGACCTTGACATATCCCAGTTTATAAATGTTACTCGAGGGTTCACCATGGGCCGTCGGTTGATATTGGATCTGGGTAGGCTTGGGCTAAAACCACAAAAAAATGTGATGTGACCGAAGAAATCAGCTTGAATTTTGACCCGTCGATATTATTTCGAAATATCAAATGATACTGCACAACAAGACAACACGAATGACACAACGCGAATTACATCCATTTTCTGCATATTAAAGCCATAGCGACGAAACGCGAGGACATCGAAGAACTCAATCAAACCTTTGACCTTGACATGTCCCGGCTTGAAATGTTACTCGAGTGTTCACCACTGGTTATTGCTTGATACTAGATTTGGATAGGTTTGAGAGAAAACGAAAAAAAAACTTAGGCGACCGAAGGATCAGTTTGGCCTTTGTCCTTGAAAATAATTCGATTGTTTAGCTTTCTGATACTGCATAGAAAGCCACGTCGAATGAGGCCCATTTAATGGAAATTGAAGCAATAGCAACCGAACCTCGTGTTCGGTCGATATCGGTTCAATATCGCCATCTAATAAATCAATCTAACCTTTGACCTAGAAGTTTGACCTTGACATGTACCGATTTGAAATGTTGCACGATGGTTCACCACAGGTAATTGCTTGATACCAGATTCGGGCAGGTTTGGATGAAAACGAAGATATGGGAGGCGACCGAAGAAGCCGGTTAGCGTTGAACCTTGACCGTTAAAGTGGTAATGTGAGACGACCTATGTAGTTCCTTCCAGCGTGTTCAGTACAAGCAGAAGCATTTGTGGTAATTGATTCGAACGATCATAAACCCGTCGCTGAATGCTGATGCCAATATGAATACGCCTCTGGCGAACTCGTCGCTGACTACGAATACGAATACGACGTTAACTTGACGTACGTACTTAAGGCTGCCCATGACTTCCCTCAATGGTCTTGAAGATACCCAAGGACACCCAGAGTCGCATTTGTTCAAGATATACCAATATATTAGCAGGGAAATGCAACCAAAGACGCATAAAGCCTTGCGATAATGCAAATTTGTTGCTAGCAGAGCACAATTTTCCACCCAAGCGAAAACAGAAGATGATCAAGGTTCATGTTATTCAAGAATGGCCTGGAAGGAGAAATTTCTGACGTTTGCTGATTTACCATTCGGAGATCTTGTGACGACAGGTAGCCTGTGAAGCCAGTTGATTGGCTAGATCGGCTTTTAGTATTTTTGGTGATTCTCTTGCATATATATTTTGACTTTATAAATGATTAAGTAGAATATTGCGGCAATGATACTCAGGCTTGGGGGGACACGGAACAAATTGAGAGGGACAAATCGCCACTTTTCAGAAATTGTGGGGGGGGGGGACATTTCCCTCCCAGCCCCCCAGTGGTTACACCCATGCTCCCTGGCATCGACGCAGCCCACCTCTGTGCGTCTGTTGTGGTCGGCTTCGGCACGGTGATCTCCCCAAAGAACATTTCGTGAAACGCAAGAACGCAACGATATTCAACGTATCTTGATGAAATGTGCTTCAGATATCTCACAGATGAAGCAAGCTTTTAGCTAGACCACTGTGATTGCCAGTGTCCCAGGATCATTTTGGTGCTAGGGTGTCAGAGTGAAAATTATTTTCAAATATGTAATGAAGGGCTGAAAATTCTGGTCACAGTCAACAAGAACGATCTACAATGAAATGCATTTTGCGAGCAAATTGTCTGCTGCATTTTTACCATATGGTTTTCCTTCATATTTCTATTCATTGATAGGCTTGTGAAAATTGGTTTATTGGCGCAGAGTATGCATGGTCCGAGGGTACACGTAATTCAAGCTGCTTGGAGGCTAAACGACGGGCCAATTCAAGATGACTAAAACAGACTAAAAACTACTGCTAAAAAATGTATTGAATGGGGTAATGTTGCACACCGATTACATTTCTGATGTGAATGGGATTCCCAAATTTCACATGATTAAAGACAAAATTTGGATAAATGTTTGTCTTGTAAAATGTCCCAAAATTGATTTTTTTTTTTTGGGGGGGGGGCGGAGGGGGATGTTAAAAAAGGGTGGAAAGCATTCGCCTTTGCTTTGGTGCCACTCATCACCTTTTCCCAAGCGCTATTTAACAAATTGTCATTTTCAGCAAATCACATATTTCCAGGTATTTATACTTGATTGGATCGGTTAACCTTACCTTGGCACGTGTTACCTATGCTACACTTTGTCTTCAGGTTGCATATAATGAATATCGAATGTCAACCGCAGGAGCATGCCTGCCTCCATCCAGTTAACATGCTAAAATAGTCCCGACTTAAATGCCAGGCAATGGCCGCGTGAGGGAAGATTAGCATGCATTTCAGCACATCCCTAGTTACCCTTCCTCGGACTCCAAATTGCCCCGAAACATTCAGTGACCGTCACGTCACATACACGACCATAGCGATGCTATTGATACTCAGATGTGCAATCGGTATTTGTATGAAGGAATATATTGCTACAATGTACTTCTATAGGATAATGTAACTAACATCCGGGCTATTATGATTCGAAAGCCACTATAAACTAGTATTGTTTACCTCGTCCTCGTTGGCCCCGAATGGAGATAGAAATATCGGTGTTACCGTAGCTTCTAATGTGATGCCAAAACTCCGTGATTCATAGAATGTTCCGCAACATTAAGATCTACTACTGATTGGTGGACGGTACTGGGCCCACAGGCTTATGCTATACAATTATCCGCAGTTATGAATATATTGTTACTTGCATACAAAAGCTAACTTTGGTATCGTGTACCTGTACGTCGCTAAGCATCTGGACACGCGCGAGCGCATCCGACCGAAGCTGGTCAGCATGTGACAGGCTGAACGGGAGACGTCGAACATCATGAGGGTGCAGCAGGCGCCCGCGGGAGTCGATGTGTGGTGAACGGGGTGCGACATGCGCGCCCTGTTTGCTGTTGGTCTGTGTGTTCGTCATGAGTGGCAGTGGTTGTCTACTGGCGTGCTAGTTCCTCGGGTCACGTGGAGATGTCATGCTGTGCGCCAATGACATGATTGTTCAAATGCTCCGATATCCCTCGTTGTGAGCACGATTTACACTGTGCTGTGTTTGCACCGACACGCGTGTTCTCAGGATACGCATATGCATATGATACAAATTCCAGTAGCTGTGTTTACTGGTGTTGTTACACATGGCTGCGTAGATTCGTGCCATCTGAACTTGTCTGAAAGGTTCTTCTTGCGGCATATGTGATGAAGTATTTCTTATATATTGAATCCTATATATTGAAATCTATATTGAAGGCTGAGTAGAACTGATGCCAGTATGCCGACAAAGTGCCCAGTATAGTCGTCAGCAAAGAGATAACCACCGCTGCCACGTGTTCGCACTGCAGGCAGCTGTGCTACTGTGCAGCTTGAACTTTGTGCGACTGGAATGATGAACGGCGTGGGCATCATTGGTGTTTGTAGTTCTGCTGAGAGATGGGGAGCAAAATTTGCCGCAGTACGGCCATTGGTGTTGAGCCTGCACTGTGGTTAGTGCTGACGCTCTTGTGTTGGAATGTTCCAACATGTGAAGCATGGATCGTTCATATCTGAGAAACCGAAACCGTCGGTTGATATTCCGGAGTGATTCAGTTGCATTTGCAAGTTTGTTCGTTCGTTTTCACTTTGTCAAGAATTGACCGTGTTGCATTCTGTAGATTATTTCACCGCCTCATGTTAGTTCATGGTGCAATTGCAACTGGTCGAGCAATGCCACATGTCGGGAATGTCTGTTTCAACTTGAATTGCAACTCATTGCTCTGAAGCTGCTGTTGCGTGTGATGTGATGTTCCATGCGCATTTTCACATGTGACAGTAGACCGGAGATGAGAAAAGAAAAATCTGGCATCGTTTATTGCATTCGGCAGTACATGGCAACAACATACTTCAACTCTCTCAAGATAGAAATGGTTGCCCATCATAGTGGCGCCAAGCTGACTAACATCTTACTTCATAGCAAGCTAACATAGCAACTACTGGGGGCCTCACAATGACCTGTGGATTATTGAACGGGTTTGGAGTGTTTTATCAATCAGCAATACTTCAGGAAATGCCCAAGTCTGGCTACGCGGACAGTTTTTTCATGTCCGGTTCAAATATCTGATTATGTGGTGCGAAAAATGATCTACGTCGCGAAAGTTCATCTTTCATTCCATTCCGGCCTCATAGTATGAAAAATCAAGACCACGTCATGGCTGCATTACAGAAGTTGCAGTTATAACATCTATAACACGGCAAGGACTGTGGGAACATTGGTATTAAAATGGTTGTGGCGGCGGGAAAACTGGGATAAAGTACGATTTCAGTTGGTGCGCAGCTGAGTTCCGTACAACACAAATTTGTATTCAATCGTACTTGAAGTAGTTTGCGCTGAGAAGCTTGGATAACATTATTGCATTTTATTGCATTGATTCCTAACATCATCCACACAACATATGGCTTTGTAGGCATGGCATCATTTACATTTTGACGCAACAGATTATAATCAAACATGCAAAAGGCAAACAGAAAACATACATGTAAGCAAAGAACAACAAACATTTTGATACATATCGGCAAAATTTAAAACAACCTTCGCGAAGATAATATTTCAACACAGCGCTTAGTATCTGGAAACATTCACAGTGGCAACAATACCATTGACGCCCTGAAGGAGCCTAACGATCTGTTTCCGGCCACGGAAGCGAGCGATACATCCTACGCGAATGCTGCCCATTGGTGGACCGCACGCGGCGTCCAAGCCAGTTAACACATCGGTCAGTCAAAAGCCAGGTAAAGACCACCACAGCGCAACTGAGAGCGCATGGAAACTTTTAACTTTTGGAGATTTATTCGAAATGATCAACATCCGCTAGAATTGGTAGCAACGTCTCCTCAAAAGTTCCCTTTCGAAAATATGGCAACAACGGTACGACCCAAATACATAAATCAAACACAATCCATACGCCCCTACACCCATAGCTCATCCAAATTCCATCGTACCTATCCATACCAGCATCACAAACCATACTAAGGGACTAATCATGCCTGTATGCAATACAATTTCGAAATCACATCAACGTGGGATATTGTAGTTTGCTTGCTCTCTTATCGTTCGAAAAACGTGTTTAAGACTCTTGAACTGTATACTAAATCCACCAACGATCACGAGTTCGCGATTCTGATGCAATCGACCCGCCACCAGAGAGACCGGAACGCCCAAAAAATTAAACACTGCTCAATTTTCTGGGAATTCCGGCCGCGGTAGCGGTCGCTCACTGGCGCCGCCAGAAAAGTTCCTGCCAAACCCCGGTGCACATATCGCGCAGTGTCTCTGCGCGAGCACTGACATATTCAGCAACTCCTGCGGGCCCGAATCCCAGCAGACGATTTTCGTAGACAATACCTAACGAGATGATCCATTTTGCAAGGCAAAGATTCAACACTAAATCGTCGAGGACCGGATGGATAATTGTCCCGCATATCCGTGTTACCGAGCACACATATTCATTAAACCAATGCTGATGGAACCATACGAACAGGCCACGGCACATTTGGTTAATAAGGACTGGATTATAATAGGTTACCCCACACATATCGACAGAGCTCGGCTCGTGGTCGCTCGGCGTCCACACCGTTCTGGAAACTATTGCCGAAGTGAGTGACACTAATTTGTAGGGCAGGTTAACAATGTAAGGAAGCCTCGTCTGAACTCGGAAGAATTCAGACAGATCTACAAAAAAGCGTGCTAATTAGTGCCGGCAAAATTCGTCATTAGCAGGTACAGCGGACAATTGACTGAAGCGGCGACAATTTGTTTTGTCTCGTCCCGGTCTGTCAGTAAGCTGTTAGCAGACTTCAATGGTTACGGCTGCTAGATAAATTGCCAGAGGACATCACCCTACAATGATTTATCGACGATAAGAATGACAGATAGGAGATATCGAGATTACTTCGAGCACGCCATTCGTGTAGGGTGATGTAATAATAAAATGGCCATTGAATCTTTCAATAAAAAGAACTTACACCAGGAGATGTTATTCTCAGGAAAAATGGCAGACGTGACCGCTTCCAGCAGAGGGACTGCTTCCCATGGCAGACGTGGCAATGGCAGACGTGACCGCTTCCAGCAGAGGGACTGCTTCCCATGGCAGACGTGGCAATGGCAGACGTGACCGCTTCCAGCAGAGGGACCAGAGGACCGTTTCCCCATCTGTGTCGTCCAGCAGAGGGACTGCTCCCCCATCTGTGTCGTCGCAGGCAGAGGCTAGACATGCAATGACCCCGAGTGATGCATCTCCCTCACTTGCAGAAGTCGCCAAAAATGTGGCATTCTTCACCAAAACTGGATGTATCACTGGGAGTTGGATCCAGGTAAGTTATTGGCTGCAGGTGATTCAGTGACAGCTATATCGAACCTGTTTCCAGAATATCGACATTCTAGGAATTCGATAGGGCTCCAGTTCATTACATAGCATAGGTATATTTTCCTTCGGTAATTCCCTTGGAATCTTCAGATCGCCACACATCACCAGGTCTCCATCGGTCAATTTTGATCTGCTTGAGCTTGGCTTCAGAAACGCGTAAACTTCGTCGTTTTGTTACAGCCTGCCCAAAGATGAAACCAGGCTTCAGAGATTGCAGGACTTTATCATACAATGGTTGTCGCACAGACATACATGCATGTAACATCTAGATAATTGCATCATTCGGAGCTGCATAATGAATTTCTGCTGATCTTTCTCCTCTATCCTAGCAGAATTCTGCGAGCGTGACGGCATCGTACTGGTACCGCCTGTGTTCCGTCTTGCCGAGAAATTGTGAAAATGTGCCCAGCTGGGTATCAAAATGCTACCCTGCGCCATTGAACACATCAGTGTGCACTATTTTTCCATCGACACAGACATTCGCACGTTCATCATAATTATAACACAGAGAGCACACAAAAATAATCCAAGGACTCCGCCAACGACAGGCCAAGGTGTGTGCCCAGGTGCTGGTTTGCTCGACCAACTGCATATGCCAAGCTACCGAGAAACCTTTGAAAATTGTTGGATATACTGTTTCCCTCGCTGGTTGGTTGGCATCCTCATTGGTTGGCTGATTGATATGTAAATAGCCAATCAAGCTGCCAGTCCCTCCTCGGAAACCGTTTGCTGTTTGTGTGTGAGCCCGTCCACCACTTGGTATACAGCTCATACTGATTGGACAATTCAACACTACAGAGCAGGCTTCTGCACCCCACAGCTGGAATAGGGTAGCCATATACAAATGAGCAAATCGTTTAACGTCGCTGACGACTCATAAATTAGCCGGTAGAGATTTATTGCCGCGGCCGGTATCAACCTGTCCATGTTTATCTAAAAAAATAGAAGGATGTATTGTTGCAATTATGCAGCCGTCTGCGGGTTAGTATGGAACGCACGCGCCTGTACTGTCCGAGTTGTATCAACGAACCATAAATATACATGCACACTGAACTACGGCATGAAAACAGTTAGGGAAGCTGCGCGGACTCAGTGCCCTGATGGAACCGCTTCCATCATCTTCTGTCGTCTTCGTCGTCGTATCCTTTCTTTTCAGTGGAGGCACGCACTGCATTAAGTCAGTCTCAGTACATCGTGGTTTGGGAATTTCCTCGGCGTCGAAATTTATCAGCGCTACTTGCGAGAGCATTTGGCTCAGGATACAAGTTAGGTCGCCATATATTGCTCGCGTGCTATTCAAATTTTATCATTAACGTTGTGAGCAAATATTGCCAAAACGTGCTGGAGTATGCATGACCTGACCCGACCCGACCACACCGCCATGTTGGAGTCGGAGTTGGAATCAACAGCGGCTGAACCAACTGCTACACTCCGACCCCGATTGACAGACAACAGCGGGCGCCCAACGAGCATTGCCTCGACGTCTCCTCACGAGAAAACCTGACATTCCAGCCGGGTGTGGGTAGCAACGTATTTATGAGCAATATATTTACGAGACATGCACGCCGCCTGGTTGCAGGGATGGACACAGCCGCCCATCCTGGAGGCGGCCAGGTCTCCTCCACAGGGGCCATATATTCTGTCAGATTGTAATCCGACACAGGCAACCGCAAAAAGTCGGATTTAGAGTGTTTCGGCCAGGAATATGATTTCAACCCATACTTTCGTGACAAAGTGCGTCTAGAATTACTGTGAAAAGTGCAAAAGGAACATTACTCACACGTAGTCATTGTCTATGTATGTGGAAGCGGGAGAGCGCGATTGTGTTGATCTCCTTGAATCCACCGCTACCTGGACACGATCTTAGCACGACCTACCATGTTTCCTAAGGACATCCTGTCAGTCGAATTTCCACGCCCATCCAATGCGCTATAGGCTTCAATGTGTAACTCGTCTCTACTACCTCACTCACCAACCGTCGGATCTGTATTATGGAAGCCATATGCAGGCGAATAGCAGGCGCACAACCTTGGCAACTTCACATTGCTCCGGACAATGAATGTCAGTATTGACTGACGAGCAAATCTGGGCAAAACAAAGTAACATTGACTAAGATTTGACGCGAAGGGTGTTCAGAGGTCTGAATTCATGCCTGACTATCATATTTACGAGATACGTTAATCGAATGTCAAGTTTAAGTCAGGTTTTGCAACATAATCGTTTGCCTGATGACATTATTCACTTCGAACTAAGTTGGATACAGCTGTTTATAATCATCACGAACATGGCAATGCCAACAAACAGAGTTCAATGGAAATTGAGAGCAAAGGGGCACAGTATGCCCTGTGAAGGTGGATACTGTGCTGCCCGCACGCCGGGTGTAGTTGTTCCGACCTCGTGAACCCATGTGTTGGTCGCACGGTGCGACTACGCTTTGGTCGCCCAACGGCGTCTCGTGGAACGCACCTTCAGTGGGACTTATTGAGAAAACAGTCATGCCATGCTTCGGTTTTGATATATCAATTTCGGTACCTATTCTAGCATTCATGATGTTGAGCGTCTTTGTTAGCTTGTAGTTGGTATGCTTCGCTACATGCACTATTCTGTTCTCGGACATTTACTTGAATCCGGTGAAAGGTTGTTTGCTAAGAGCAGCAATGTGGATGCTTAAAGCGCACTTAGCATAAATGGAACAGTGCTTGGTGCGCATTGGAAGAGCGAGGCTGTGCAAATATGCTAAGAGCGCCGTGCAGTCAAATATCATTGTATATTAGTCACACAAGCATTACTTTAAGTGCCTAAGCAGTCACGTGCTTTCAAGCATGCATGCAAAGCTGAAGTGATTTTGGTTCCGACAAGCTTACCAAATTGAGCTGCTTCCTCCAGAAATAGAAGGCGCTATCTCCTACTGGACAGAACTAGAGACCCGGAAACCCAAAGCAGGCACGTGACCCCTTGGCCAGCCGAGACAGCTGGCAGGCAAAGGGGTCACGTGGCACGACGGCTGGGAGGCGCCGGCTGCGGCGCAGGTGCGTAGTATGCTAGTAAGCTGCCCGCTTGCCGGAATGCTGCCACAGGTGCGAAGTATGCTGCCCGTGTGCCGGAATGCTGCTGCAGTCCTCTTTTCTTTTTCTTTTTTAAATAAAAAAATACAGATTGAGAATAATTCAGGAGAAATATTGTGGTTGAAGTTTCTAAATATCAAAACTAAAAGAGTGGGTCTAGTTCTGAGTGACACAATTACAGCTTAATGCAGGTGTAACATATAATATATTACAACGCTAAGCGCTGTTAATTTTGGCCGTGCGCGGAAATGCCGCCACCATCCACGCTCTTTGGCCAAATGTCAAAAGCACTTTATGAAGAATATTGGGATAGAAGTTCGCAAAAATGAAAATTAAGAGAGCGCACCTGACTCGGGGTGAAAATATTAGAACGGGAAGTGCTGTAGCAAAAACTGAGTGCGATATCAGCTGCGTGACGGCCGGGCCGGGCAGCACCGATCAACGTTTGTACCAAACACACGGGAGGGGATCCGCTCGGTCTTCGCCCTCGCTCGCAATAACTGGTAATTTTCCATTTAGACACGGATGGTAATCAAATCACGCGCTGATACTGGAGTCAGTTCCAGTGTTTTCTTCGCTTCACCGGTTGTTGTCTCCGTCCTCGTGACGCCATTTGTTGCCGCACGGTACGGCTATCTTTCGGTCGTTGAATGCAGTCTCCTGGTGTTATCGTTCACCCGCGGCTGCAGTTTCCAAGCTACGCTGCTGTGACAAGATGCAGTCTCCGGGAGTCGAAGACGTCTCTCGCTGGCACGAGTACCAATGTGACATTCGGATAAACAATAGTAACTTCACGTTTCCGAAACCTACTCTATTTGGAGAAAAGAAGCAGCACTGAAGTCCAAATAACCCAATCTAATCAACTGTGTGACATCGGTTGCTCTTATCCATAGTGGCAGGGCAGTTGTCGAAAATCTTGCCGTGTGTTTGTCGTTGGCGCCGAAGGCGAATTCGTATGATTTAGTATGTAACATTTCCAGCTTCGTTTAGTTCTTCTTCGGTGTTGATTTATGACAGACATATCTTCAGTTGGTAGATACCTACCAATGAGAATCAACAGCTGAGGTACGCCAGTCGCATTATGATATTAACGCCGGCCGATCGGCGGTCATGACGACGAGTTCATGGCATATCCACCAGTGCACACACCTCTCAGTTCACGAGCATATCCACCAGTTGGCGCACTCCTCAGTTCTGTGAAATTGCTCCGAAGAGCGACTCCGCTTTGTGCCAACAGAGAAGTTTCCGCTTTCCCCCTGGGAGAAGGTGGGGCTGGCCGGGTTGTTTGCTCACCGAATACGGGAGAGTGTTAATCACGACTGATGCTAAACAAATGTAGCTGCTGCAGCAACGACGAAACATTACCTGCATTGTGGCATACGGGGTGCCGCATGTCACCTGCTTCTGTATCACAGGTGCAGGTGCAAGCAAGCGGTAAAGACCTTCCAGAAGGAAACAGACTAAAGCCTAAGAGCATTCAGTTGAACCTATTTGTACATGGCTTGTAATCGCACCCATTAGTTCCAATAAGCGTATTTGACGTCTAATCAGCATTACTTATTGGATAGCCAATGTGCAGAAGCTATCACAAATCATTGGTGGACATGTTTATGCATGCCTACAGGCCAGCTGTCATCCGTCTCTGGGCCAGGCATTTGTGTCAAGTCCAAGGGGCACACTGCTCCGTAATGGACGCACCTAAGTACCAGATGGTCCACCACACCGGACGTAATTATACACGAGGCACCAGTTAGCGGTAGCCACACTGGGCTTAGTGCGACAAATCAGACCACCGTGACTCTCCCCGAAGGAGATATCCGAAATTGTTTAACTTTGGCTAGGTGGTGGCTGGCAGATCCAAACCACACACACACACACACACACACACACACACGCACGCACGCACGCACGCACGCACGCACGCACGCACGCACGCACGCACGCACGCACGCACGCACGCACGCACGCACGCACGCACGCACGCACGCACGCACGCACGCACGCACGCACGCACGCACGCACGCACGCACGCACGCACGCACGCACGCACGCACGCACGCACGCACGCACACACACACACACACACACACACACACGGAAGAACACAGGTGAAAATGCAAGGTAAAAACACCCACTCGAAGACATATCTTTCACTTCCGGTTCATAAAAGTAATAAGACGAACTGTAGGAAGAACAAGTATACTGAGCTAGTGCAAACACTCATCGACCTGGTAGAGCACATCTTCTGATTTAGTGCGGTGGAGTGAAATTCTCTGGTGTGAAAATATACTAGTGGCGGACTAATGTTACTAAAAAGCTATACTCAGTTGCAACGAAGAAAAACCTGTCACCTTGAAGGGCATAACTATACAAAGCGTACATTTCATTGACAAATACATTAAGGAACAAATACACTAAGGAATTGGGGAGAAGTGAAGCAGAACAGCATAACATGCAACACCCGCAACAACATCTATGCAACATGCAGCGTAACACCCGAAATGTCTAACAAATGTGAAAGAATGAACCAATTAAATTAGGCACACAAAGTTGAGGCACATAAACACCAAAGGCATGATTGTTAGGCAATGACCTCAGATAAGCTTCCAGATATCAGATGTATTGAATATGTTACTAAAATAAGTTCTACTCAGTTGTAACGAAGAAAAACCTGTCACCTTGAAGGGCATAACTATACAAAGCGTACATTTCAGTGACGAATACATTATCTGGTCGTCATGTACTAGCTAGCTAATGTACTTACAGCAACCGGCATCGGAGCCCTACTCAGGTGAAGCGTCATAAGTCAGCAATCACCTGATTATCTGACTGAGCCTCAATACTGACATTTATTACCGGGCTATCAGTGGCCTCAGCCTTGGCATAATGGAAAGTACCTGGAATTCTGGGACTGCAGACCAACCAATGAGTGCAGTGGGTAGAGTGCACCTCTGTCCAGCGGACTGAGGCCAGTGTGTCTAGCCGACTGAGGAGACAGCGTGCATCTTTTGACTAGCAGACTGAGGACGGCGTGCCTCTGCCCGCCCAGCCGACTGAGGACAACATGCACCTCTGGCCAGCCGACTGAGGACGACGTGCTTCTCTATCCAGCCGACTGAGGACGACGTGCACCTCTGTCCAGCCGACTGAGGACAACATGCACCTCTGTCCAGCCGACTGAGGATGGTGAGCACCTCTGTCCAGCCGACTGAGGACGACGTGCTCCTCTATCCAGCCGACTGAGGACGACGTGCTCGTCTATCCAGCCGACTGAGGACGACGTGCACCTCTGTCCAGCCGACTGAGGACAACATGCACCTCTGTCCAGCCGACTGAGGATGGTGAGCACCTCTGTCCAGCCGACTGAGGACGACGTGCGTCTCTGTCCAGCCGACTGAGGACGACGTGCTCCTCTATCCAGCCGACTGAGGACAACATGCACCTCTGTCCAGCCGACTGAGGACGGCGTGCTCCTCTATCCAGCCGACTGAGGACGACGTGCACCTCTGGCCAGCCGACTGAGGACAACGTGCACCTCTGTCCAGCCGACTGAGGACGGCGTGCTCCTCTATCCAGCCGACTGAGGACGGCGTGCACCTCTGTCCAGCCGACTGAAGACCACTGTCCCGGCAGCATCTGCACCTGAAATGCAACTGTCTACAGCACATCGGCCTTGCGAAAATATTGCACCGGGTGCATGTTTCAAATATCTTAATCCGTCGCCAGTCTGTCGTCCCGGGCGCCTTTTGTGTTATCTTGCCTCCAGTGGCATCTAGGCTTTCTGAACGCATTATCTGGTATGCAAGGAATGTCAGTGGCTTAATGGCGGTCTACTCAACTTATGGGACAACCACCTCGCGCCTTTCACCACCCTACATATGCAGGATTCCATCGCTGCTCAGTCGTGTAAATAGGCTTGCTGCAGTCCAGCAGTAAATACAGCTATCTCCCACTATCGAGAAACACAGCCATCCACCAATATCCAGAAACACAGCCATCCACCACTATCCAGAAACACGGCCATCTACCAAAATCGAGAAACGCAGCCATCCATCACTATCCAGAAGCACAGCTATTCACCATTATCGAAAAATGCAGCTATCCACCACTATCGAAAAACAGCTATCCACCACTATGAAGAAGGGTGGGCGACGAATGCTAAAATGAACGCGGACACCGGCGCCCCTGCGTTACCAAAATTCAGATGTTTGGAAAGATACCAAATGTTATTTTCATGTCATAGATTGCCGTTTGAAAACGAGCGAGGCAGAATATTCTACGAGACAAGGAACAATACCGGGAGATAAACACGCCGCTATCCTTGTTGGTATTCACGATTGCTAGCATGCCTCTATGGACGAATAAATCAGGCACGGTATGCCTGTCACCAGTACTTTATGGCAACCGGGACGCATCCCCTACTAAAAGAAAGCTGGCTGGCTATGATTTAGGGCCACGGTGTTTTATCGGCCCCGAGGGAGTGGTCCGAAGGCTGGGGCTCGGATGCTATGACAGTGAACGGTCTACAGAGCTTCAGTTGCAAAGCTGTGTCTCGTGCGACGTCAGGTGAAACTGGCTCCGGTTATGCCACCCACCAGTAGCCCGCCCATGATAAAACGGGAGTTCTGCCCCAATAATACCCCGCTTCACTGGTGACTTACACAAACGGTCCGAATAGGAAAACAATCGATGGCAGAGGATCACCGCGCACTATCGTAGTGCGTGCCAAAAATATGGCTGCGTGTAATGTTACACCTCTCTCTCTCTCTCTCTCTCTCTCTCTCTCTCTCTCTCTCTCTCTCTCTCTCTCTCTCTCTCTCTCTCTCTCTCTCTCTCTCTCTCTCTCTCTCTCTCTCTCTCTCTCTCTCTCTCTCTCTCTCTCTCTCTCCTCTCTCTCCCTCTCCCTTCTCCCTCTCCCTCTCCCTCTCCCTCTCCCCTCCCTCTCCCTCTCCCTCTCCCCTCTCCCTCTCCCTCCCTCTCCCCCCCCCTCTCCCCTCCTCTCCCTCTCCCTCTCCCTCCCCTCTCCCTCCCCTCTCCCTCTCCCTCTCCCTCTCCCTCTCCCTTCCCTCTCTCTCTCTCTCTCTCTCTCTCTCCTCTCTCTCTCTCTCTCTCTCTCTCTCTCTCTCTCTCTCTCTCTCTCTCTCTCTCTCTCTCTCTCTTCTCTGTCTCTGTCTCTGTCTCTCTCTCTCTCTCTCTCTCTCTCTCTCTCTCTCTCTCTCTCTCTCTCTCTCTCTCTCTCTCTCTCTCTCTCTCTCTCTCTCTCTCTCTCTCTCTCTCTCTCTCTTTCTCTCTCTGTCTCACGCTCCTTTTGCCTCCTCTCGTCCCGCGCGAGAAAGTGGCGGTACACCGACCCACAGTGCTCTCCACTGACGCAGTGCCCACTTCACACTGCCTCTCGGGTTGGGTCGGGTCGGGTCGAGCACCCTCCGCCGGCCGAGGAGCGCCGCCGTGGTCAGCCGGCACGCTGTGCAAACGTGGACCGCCCCTCGGCGCAGCGGTCGTGACGCCAAACAGCAGCCACGGCCAGCGCCATGGCCACTCATCGCATCTCCAGCCGCCTCATATTGAGCAAACAGAGCCGGTGTTTGGACTGCTGCTGCTGCTGCTGCTGCGGCGGCGGCGACGGCCGCGGCGACGGTCGCCGCCGAGCAGGAAGGGGTGGGGGGGGGGGCGGTTGCCAAGGGTGGCTAGAGTGAGGTCTCCTGTATGCGTCGCCGCCAGTGATATAACCGCGCCACCGAGTCCGGCCCAAGTCGGCAGGGTCGCGGTCACGGAGCCGCATTCTGTGCGTTCCCGCGGCCAGATCTGGACGCCACATCTGGCCACAAAAAACCGGCCGCCACTGCAAGATGCCAGAGCGTGGCACAGCGGGACGCAACATGGCCGCCCGGCCTCCCTGCGCGCTCTCTCCCACGCCGACTCTCTCCACGCGCCGCCCGCTGTGCCCTCATCTACCATATCACGTAAACTGCACGGCCGCACGAACGCCGGTCGGCAGCAGCGATTGCTCATGCTGGACGCTGGACACTGGACGATGGCCGCTGGCCGGTCCAGGGTATAGACGAAATTCCAGGTATGATATGCGGCTTGGGATATTTTCATAAGTGGCCCATGCGCTGACCTCGTCTGTCACTTATGGGCGCGCCGCGCGACTTCTGGTGAATATTGTGAGGCGCCACTGCCAATGTCCGTCTAATGACCAGTGCGTCGACGATGCGACTCGCCAATAAACGGCCAGTGGGCGGTTCCTCGAACCGCCCATAGACTTCCAATGGCCAGCTCCCAATGCACGCTGAGAGAAGCCAACTTCCTGCACAGCACAGACGCCTTGGGTACTGCCGAGAGACGTTGTGTTCAAGCCATTCATCTTCCATTTGCCTCACACGTGCACTCAATTTTGGAACCGACCTCCTCAGGGATATAAGGAACACAGACAGGCTTGACGTTTGCCAGTTAGCAGGCCAAATCGCCGGCACCGCCCATGACCAACCGGAAGGTCTCCAGGTCAGCGCCTGAGTCCCTGTGACGTCACCGCCTGCCGTCTCCGGCCCGCCAATCAGTGTTGGCTCAGTCTGCCATTGCATTGTCAGCCTGCTGGCACGGTCTGAATACCCGTCGTATGATGGAGACCGTGACCCCCAAACGGGCTCTGCCGGCAGTAGCACACGCCCCGCAGCAGTGGATTAGGCGCTCGCCGGCCATCGCAGGTCGCAGGGAGAAGACCCAGGCCGGCTGGTGCCGCCGAGCGTGGGGAGCCATTACGGAAGAACGATAGAAACAATAAAACCGCTTATCAGTCACGCTGCGTGCCCCATTGGGGCCTATTTACGGCCTCGTTAGCTCCCGCTTAACGGACCGCTTTCGGAGAATGCTGGTTGCGAGGGGGAAAGATGGTTGAACGCACCCTATCCATCTTTTGAAGCGATCCAAATGCCGGACCTAGGCATGCTCCTAGCAGACTTAAGATGCTCCGTGAAGCGTCTTTCGACTTGAAGCCTACAAAACATGGAGAATATTTAACAAAGCAATACAAAAAAGCATGAAGCGGCACGTACAAATGATGAAAACAGAAACAAAGGTTTTACTGAGAATAGTTGAGACCCCTGCCGCCGCCTTGTCTTAAGGTGACAAGATTTAATCCGCGGGACCGAAACAAGGACGTCATCCCAATTACATCTACTATGAATGGAGCATGCACACGACACAGCACCTATATCACCACACAAGGGTCATTCCAGATGAAGCCAACTTATTTTGCGGCCAAGTTCGGGTGGCTCTCACATCAGCTGACGTTGCTGTTAAACATTCCGGCTTCAGATTCATTATTGCAGTGGTCCATGATCGAAACTATCAAGTAGCCGGAGGGAGAGAAGGAGAGAGAGGGAGAGAGGGAGAGGGGGATGAGGCAATGCTCACCTCGATCTCTCAAATTGAAAGCTAAATGGCCACACTTTGACCAGCTCGTGTGCCTCAGAAGCAGCGAACGTCATAGCCGATCGTGCGCCCCCCCGACGATCCAGCCATGGAAGTGGTGGCAGCGCGGGACGCCCGGCCCGGATAGGATGGCCACCTTGTCGAACGTCATAGCCGATCGTCGCCCCCCCGACGATCCAGCCATGGAAGTGGTGGCAGCGCGGGACGCCCGGCCCGGATAGGATGGCCACCTTGTCGAACGTCACAGCCGATCGTGCGCCCCCCGACGATCCAGCCATGGAAGTGGTGGCAGCGTGGGACGCCCGGCCCGGATAGGATGGCCACCTTGTCGAACGTCATAGCCGATCGTGCGCCCCCGACGATCCAGCCATGGAAGTGGTGGCAGCGCGGGACGCCCGGCCCGGATAGGATGGCCACCTTGTCGAACGTCATAGCCGATCGTGCGCCCCCCGACGATCCAGCCATGGAAGTGGTGGCAGCGCGGGACGCCCGGCCCGGATAGGATGGCCACCTTGTCGAACGTCATAGCCGATCGTGCGCCCCCCCGACGATCCAGCCATGGAAGTGGTGGCAGCGCGGACGCCCGGCCCGGATAGGATGGCCACCTTGTCGAACGTCATAGCCGATCGTGCGCCCCCCGACGATCCAGCCATGGAAGTGGTGGCAGCGCGGGACGCCCGGCCCGGATAGGATGGCCACCTTGTCGAACGTCATAGCCGATCGTGCGCCCCCCGACGATCCAGCCATGGAAGTGGTGGCAGCGCGGGACGCCCGGCCCGGATAGGATGGCCACCTTGTCGAACGTCATAGCCGATCCCCCCCCGGGGGGCCTTGCCGATCGTGCGCCCCCGACGATCCAGCCATGGAAGTGGTGGCAGCGCGGACGCCCGGCCCGGATAGATGGCCACCTTGTCGAACGTCATAGCCGATCGTGCGCCCCCGACGATCCAGCCATGGAAGTGGTGGCAGCGCGGGACGCCCGGCCCGGATAGGATGGCCACCTTGTCGAACGTCATAGCCGATCGTGCGCCCCCCCCGACGATCCAGCCATGGAAGTGGTGGCAGCGCGGGACGCCCGGCCCGGATAGGATGGCCACCTTGTCGCTGCGGGTATCAGCCGTCCGGGCCACAAATGACATGGCCAGGCGAGAGACTCCAGCTCGTGGGAGGTGGGGATGGGCTGGTCCAATCGAACTACGCTCTTGCAAATGGACAGGTTCATTTCACTGGCCGTAAAGAGCGGGCGGACAACCGTGCTCTTGAAAGCCTGCGGTGTACGTTCGTGGTCACCGTGGGGATTACAGGTAATGCTGGACAATGAAAGACCAAGGCTTACACTGCGCTGCACAACTGTTTAATGTATCATGCAGTGTCGGTGTTCAATGCAGGATGCTATCAATGGACTGTGGATCAAGCTGGTTGGGAAGGTCAGGCGACTCGTAACGCTATTATCTAGGATGAATAGGCAAAATCAACTCGGCGTAATATTCATATCGCATGCTCGGGAATTGAACAAGAATGATACCTGCCAATTTTATAAACACACAGAAGCGTTCAAACAAGACCCGGCACCGATATCATGTTTGCCAGATTGTGGAGTATCAGTGACGACCAGCTCCATGGAATCATGCGAGTTTTAATGCTGGGACACCGGATTGCTGATAATCTCTTGTCAGCTGTGTGTTCCTCAGAAGCAGCACATCACATCCATAGTACCCGTGCTAAACGGCGTCTCTGGATATTCCCACATAATATGGGAGCTTATCATACCAATCGAAATTGGTGGGGGTGCATATGTGATGTTGGAATCGTTCAAAAGTATAGTTCATTGCTTCGGAAATAACTTAGAAGTAAATTGGCGGGCGGACGGTACAAGAAGACCGACAAAGGCACATACAGAGACAAAGCATATCACGCAAAATTAAAGACAGAGACAGAACAGACCGACGCAATCAAAGACAGAGCAGACCGACAAACTCAAAGACAGAGACAGGAAAGACCAACAAAATCAGAGACAGCGCAGACCGACAAAATCAGACAGCGACGAAGCAGACCGCGCAAAATCTGCTGTTGCAGCATCAGAAGATGTTCTGTGGCAGCCTAATTACGAAGTTAGTGCCACAAGCAAGGCTGGATCCCACATCAATTCCGCGCTTCTCGTTTAGCGTAAGCGTTACTTTGTAGCTTAGCAACAGTAGCCTATCACGTCGGCTGATCTCAGATTGGTCTAGATATTGCGCCAGCCAAGGGCTTTCGAACTGCGGTATGTATTATTGAGTCAGTCCCTCTAACTATTGCACCAATGCCTCTGTCCATGGTGTCCAAGCTATATGGGGAAGGTCGTCATAGCTATGGTTACGGTTGTTAATTTGAGTAGTATTTGTATTTGTCGATATTTTCTGGCAATGAACAGTTATGCAATGCAATTGCAATTGCCATATAATATTGCGACGGTCAGAAAAACATCTATCAAGTTCATAAACATTTACTGATTTACAATTTTCATCTTAATCGTCTGATTGAACGAAATAAATTTGTAAGCACTGCTCAGCATCCTTTCAGTCTTGAAATGTGCCATTAATATGATTGAACTTGGACGTGACCAAAACAGCGCTGCCTTGAGTATAATTGTCCCGTCCCGTGCCGTGGACGGCTGTCGCCGACTGACGTCCGCACAGCGCAGCCGATGGGTGGCGAATGGCGGCGGCCATCCGCCACACCACACCGCCATCTTCCGACCCAATTATACCGCGGTAAACCCAGTGGTGCTGGGCTCCTGATGACCTATACAGGAATTGGGGCTAATGATCACAGCACTGATCGAAGCGCCCTTAAACTCAAATAACTAACTAACTAACCTATGCAGGAATTTAATCGGCTTACAGTCGGCTAAGCTCCAGACCTTGGAAAAACAGGAAGTCACCCATATTGGTGAAATCCTCTGGAGAGTGCCACCATGTAGCAAATGCATTCAATAATAGCAATGTTGAAGTCATCGAATGTTCCTGCATGTGGCAGGTGCATGACTTGTTGTATACAGGGTGCATCACAGATCCCTCTGACGCTTCGTGCCGACTACGGTATGCACATACACATGTCTCGATAAACATTATGCATACCAGTACAAGACGCCATCGGGGGCGCTGGACCAGCGAGGACAAGAGGCGGACTGCAAAGATACCGTGCTGCAGGCAGAGGCCTAGACACCATACCGTGCTGCAGGCAGAGGCCCGGACACCATACCGTGCTGCATGCAGAGGCCCGGACACCATACCGTGCTGCAGGCAGAGGCCCGGACACCATACCGTGCTGCAGGCAGAGGCCCGGACACCATACCGTGCTGCAGGCAGAGGCTCGGGCACCATACCGTGCTGCAGGCAGAGGCCCGGACACCATACCGTGCTGCAGGCAGACTTGTGCTCGACTCGAGTTGAATCAAGAATCGACTCACGAATCAATCGTTTTTGGATGAGTCGAGAGTTGAATCGATTCTTTTCGACAAAACATATTTTGAGTCGTGAGTTGAATCACATCTTTCTAAAAATAAATGAGTTGAATCATGAGTCAATCATTTGAATCACAATGAGTAATTTGAGTCTTGTGACTCAAATGCATGTTATGAACAAATAATATGAAGCATGTATCTGTGTGAATATTATGTCATGACACAAAGTAGGGAATAAAAACACAGCATAATTATTCATGCTTAGCAATACAATTGTCAACTTCTAATCTGCCAGTGCGTAAAGAATGAAGGGTACCAGTACTGAAGTTATTTACCAAAAACCAATTACAATAACTACAAATAATTATTAATGTTAAGCTTGGTATCCACAATCAGTATCATGCACGAGTCAATCCTAGTGCCAGGAGCACAACACATAAATGTGTTGTAATTGTGAAAAAGAATATGGAACCGACATTGTCCTGCACTGGAATTGGCATCTGCACTGAATAAAATTATGTTGGCTTGTTATTTGTCACCTGCGCGTCTGATATCATATCAGACGCGCGTGTGACAAATAACAAACAAAGGTACTTTTACTAGAAGGTAGATGGAAGTCTTCTTTCAAGCCTGCATGACGTCATCCATAGATTAAAAAAAAAATATGGCATCAATTTGTGTAATTTGGTTCATTTGGTATCAATTTGGCTGCAGATTCCTTTTTTCTCCTAATATGAAGGAAATGTGTACTGGATATAACATATTTTAACCAGTTTATATATGTCTTCTGTAATATCCTAAAACTTAGTCTGGAATACAAGCATGATCTTTTTTTGTGAAAAAATAGCATTGTTCTTGTTATAGCAACACATGTTCAACTTTATTGATGAAAATATCAAGTATTTTGGAATGCGTGGCATTATATAGGTTTTGTTCAGGTGATTTGAGCACGATTGCTCGAAGTCCTGACCTGTGTAATTTAAGCAATGTCTCAAACTTATATATATAGAGGAGAGGTTATCATGAGAGAACAAGTGAGTGACGCCTATATTGAGGTTGATTCTTTCCATCGACAATTACAGGATTTGTGTAAAAATGGCACACATTTTTTATCAAAATGTTGTTTTTCTGGTGTTTTCTAATGTGATTTCAATGAATTTGACTCATTCATTTGGAAAATGAAAAATTCCCAAGATATAAGCACTTCAAGTTCAAGTACTTCTATAATCAGTCTAAGAAAATAATTTAACTACGGGTCTTCTCCGTATATATTGTTCCTGAGACCACTTGACCTGGGAGCAAAAATCCGCTGTAAAACCACTTTTTGTAGAGGTAACTTTAGTAAGAATACCTATTAAACTTCCAGAAATTTAGGACATATCCTTACTAAACACACTTCCCTTCTTAGTAAATATACATACTAAACCTTCGAGGATGTATTGGACAGCTGTGCCCAAGGCCTATCGGGTCGAGGCTGTGCCCAAGGCGATATATACCTAATATATACCGAATATATACCGAATTAAGGCAGAAACATACGGTTTTCGATGTCAAAGAGTATTAAATCGAGTGCATGAAGTGTTGAACTTCTTCTTTATCACGTCTATGACACACCAGGTACGGATGATTATACGCGATGTGCTATATTTGTAGAGTGAAGATTTTGATTGTTTATTTCTTTTCCAACTGAAAAGTTATCATTTGCAGGGAAAATGAGTGGTCGCATCGTCATTTTTTACCTTAAAATACCGTGCATTCAAAATAAAAATTCCAAAGAATCAAAATTTACCTTGATCTCCAATTATACCCAAAGTTTTAAATAATATATTCAACAGATCAAGGTGTTTCAATGTTAGAGCATCTTCGTTGGCGTCTAAATAAATACTAATTCCCCTCTTTAATTAGACACAGATGAAGATGCGTAGACATCAAACTGTCTGTCGAATAAATCATTTTTGCAATAACTGTATTCACATCACATTTTGGGGAAGAGGGGGGATATCTGAACATGTTCTGTTTTCTGAACACCTACCTTTGGTCGTCTCCCACATCATGTTCAGTGCATAAATAACAAGAAGATGGCAGTATTCATAAATGATGGACCTGTTACTACCAAAACATGAAAGTCTGATCACATAATTCTACCTATACTTTGTGTACAGAGGTTGCGAAGTTCACAGGAACCATTGTAGGCTTCGAAGAGCAGTTGGCTTTAGGAAACCATAAGGAAGTGACTTCCAATTTTTTTTGCAATTACACCAGCATTTTTAGTGCTACTAATAGCTTGTACCACAACAGCTACAGTGAGGTAATCCTGAACAACAACATTTTCATGTTCAGAATAGGGCACACCGCTATAAAATAATCATGTTTTAAAGTTGCTCTTTGCAAGTGGTTAGAGGATTTTCATTGAAAGGAACTGTTTGAATATGGATAGCTTGTTCATTTTTTTGTTCAGTAAACACAGTACAATTACTGGTTCAGCCATACAGAAGCAGCAGTAGAGCTATTTCTTGCATAATGCCTAAAGTGTTCAGGACCCCCCTCTTCCCCGATGCAATATATATATATATATATATATATATATATATATATATATATATATATATATATATATATATATATATTATTATTATTATTATATTATATATAGTATATTTTATATATATATATATATATATATATATATATATATATATATATATATATATATATATATAGATATATATATATAGTGTGTGGGCAGTGCACACCAAATCATATGGCTTATGAGTCTGATACCATTGAGTCGGATCTGAATCGATTCAATTTATGTTTGAGTCAGGAGTTGAATCGGATCTCTGTAGCTCTGAGTCTGAATTGAGTCGAATCAAATAATTTTGACCTGCTGTGAATCATGAGTTGAATCGGATCTCAAGATCTATGAGTCAAATGTGAGCCGATTAAAAAAATTTGAGTCGAGCACAAGTCTGGCTGCAGGCAGAGGCCCGGACACCATACCGTGCTGCAGGCAGAGGCCCGGACACCATACCGTGTTGCAGGCAGAGACTCGGGCACCATACCGTGCTGCAGGCAGAGGCTCGGGCACCATACCGTGCTGCAGGCAGAGGCCCGAACACCATACCGTGCTGCAGGCGGTGGCTCTGGCACCATACTCTTGTGGCAAAAAAAGGTGTGCGGATCGACCGCAACCGCGCTCTCTCGGCAGTCCGTGACGATATACGCCTTATTACGCCCAATTACGCACAGAAGAGCACGCATCCAAAACACAACCACAACCTGCTTGGACTTTGGCACAGTGAATGCAAATTCCAGATATGTGGTCCACATTTGAGAGAGGAGCCCAACTCGGGTATAATACCTCCAATTTCGGCATAAGCGCATTGATAATCAATGCGCTTCTGTAGAGATTGGCTGCACTATTACCGAAATTAGGCTTCACTGCCGATTACGGTGCACACAGCTCAGAACTCAAATGAACCATATCTGATTGTTGCAATAGCACAACTGGCACGGTGTGCCACCGTCTTCTCACCCGTCTCACAACTGCGCCAATCATCTTGTATCGCACACAAACGTCTTGCGCTGAGTCATGAGGCACTGCCAGTAAGAAGGACGATCGCCCTGCCATAGGGCAAGCAGATCACGTGTTTATAAGACTGAGAAAGGTGAGGAGCACGTCAAACTGAATATTGGAACGAAAGGTGGCAACAATCAAAATTAAAGGATAAAGCGCAATTACGTGTGAAAATATAATCCTGGGCGACGCAACAAAAAGCTAAGATTTCGAAAGGGCGCCGGTAGAGTTAACCCGAACGGGGCTGATTCATTATGGGAACTTTTTCGTCTTTTTCGACAAGGGAGCTGACATGGCTCATGGGAGCGGGATGTGAACAAGGGAGCTGACATGGCTCATGGGAGTGGGATGTGAACAAGGGAGCTGACATGGCTCATGGGAGCGGAATGTGAACAAAAGGGACACACGCGGGGTTCGTCCTCGCTTGTAATAAAAAAAAACATCTAGCTGGTGTCAGGTAACAACAAATACACTGAACTGACAGTGACCGTCAAAAAGACGGTAAACTGCGCGAGGTCGGTGTCGGTGGGTTTGGGCGCACAGACTCTTGGGCTCAAGCGTATTGCGCGCGAGAGATCAATTGTCCTAATTGCGTCAGAAATGTCGCCTGTGCGCCCGACCTATTCAGACTGCGTGGAAAAGCCGACCGACCGGTCCGGACTGACGTTCATTGCCTTTCAATCTGTTGTTCGGTCCACACATCGAGAAGCCTTGTGGATATGTCAAGTGGGTATTATTACCGAATTTGTGTGAAACGGTTATTATTATCGTGTGTGTGTGTGTGTGTGTGTGTGTGTGTGTGTGTATGTGAAGCGGTTCTGCTTACGAGTATCTTTGAAACTGGTCTTATTCACGGATATGTGTGAACCAGGTTTAACTGAACAAGTAGCCTTACCCAATTTTCCGCTCGTGGCAAACAATCGTGGTCAAGTAGTCAAAATATCTTAATAATATTACATCATCAATTTTTTAACCATCTTAAATTCAGCCTGCGAGACTGCACGCAAGCAACAGCACAAACACAGGTAATTAGCACAGATAAGCACAAATACACACACATGCGCACATGCACACACGCAATCTAACTTACACGCAGACACACACACGCACGTACATGGACAATCAAACACACATGCAGATACATACCTGCACACAAACACACGCATGCATACATCCACATGCACTCATATATGCACACCTACACATACCTACATCTACAACAGGTACACCACATTACAGATACATCCATAACAGGTACACCACATTACAGGGGTGCACAGGCTCTGCTCGGAGCCAGCATAAACACCTGGCTGCACACATTCGCCGCCTATCTGGACTTCACGGATGCCAAGCTGTTCTTGCATGCCCTGCCCGGCGTCGGGCGGCATTAATACCCGGCCTGTCGGAGGGCCCGGCGTCGACCCTCGGCCTCGATTTAATCACCTGGAAGGACGACGGGCGGCGGGCGGACTGGCGCCGCCGACTGGCCGCCGCCGCCGCCGCCGCCGGCCGGACCCCACCGCGCTCAGAGGCAGAGGTGTCGGGCTTCCTCAGCGAACGTGGCAGACTGTCGGTCGCCTGCGCCACTGGCGTCGCAGACACGCAGGCAACCGGTGGAGGGGGTAGGGGGCGGTGTGTGGTGCCGACCGGGGACGGTGGCGCGGGCGACATTCCCGGTGGAGACGGTAGGGCGGGGTGGGTGCGAACCGAGGGCGGTGGCGAGGGCGACATCCTCGGTGGAGGTGGTAGGGAGGGGGGGTGCCGACCGAGACGGTGGCGCGGGCGACATCCCCGGTGGAGTCAGTAGAGGGACGGTGGTGCAGGCAACATACCCGGTGGAGTCAGTAGAGGGACGGTGGTGAGGGCAACAGACCCGGTGGAGGCAGTAGAGGGATGCAAATCGGGGACGGTGGTGAGGGCGACAGCCCCTATGGAGGTGGTAGGGGGCGGGGGGGGGGTGCCGACCTGGGACGCTGGCGAGGGCGACAGCCCCGGTGGAGGCAGTAGAGGAACGGTGGTGTGATTCGGGGATGGTGCCGCAGGTGTCAGCGAGGCCACAGCCAGTAGCACCAGTGTGGACAGGGCTGCCAGTAGCACCAGTGTGGACAGGGCTGCCAGTAGCACCAGTGTGGACAGGGCTGCCAGTAGCACCAGTGTGGACAGGGCTGCCAGTAGCACCAGTGTGGACAGGGCTGCCAGTAGCACCAGTGTGGACAGGGCTGCCAGTAGCACCAGTGTGGACAGGGCAGCCAGTAGCACCAGTGTGGACAGGGCAGGCACCAGTGTGGACAGGGCAGCCAGTAGCACCAGTGTGGACAGGGCAGCCAGTAGCACCAGTGTGGACAGGGCAGCCAGTACAAGACCAGTGTGGACAGGGCAGCCAGTAGCACCAGTGTGGACAGGGCTGCCAGTAGCACCAGTGTGGACAGGGCTGCCAGTAGCACCAGTGTGGACAGGGCTGCCAGTAGCACCAGTGTGGACAGGGCTGCCAGTAGCACCAGTGTGGACAGGGCTGCCAGTAGCACCAGTGTGGACAGGGCTGCCAGTAGCACCAGTGTGGACAGGGCTGCCAGTAGCACCAGTGTGGACAGGGCTGCCAGTAGCACCAGTGTGGACAGGGCAGCCAGTAGCACCAGTGTGGACAGGGCCACCAGTAGCACCAGTGTGGACAGGGCGCCAGTAGCACCAGTGTGGACAGGGCTGCCAGTAGCACCAGTGTGGACAGGGCAGCCAGTAGCACCAGTGTGGACAGGGCAGCCAGTAGCACCAGTGTGGACAGGGCAGCCAGTAGCACCAGTGTGGACAGGGCAGCCAGTAGCACCAGTGTGGACAGGGCTGCCAGTAGCACCAGTGTGGACAGGGCTGCCAGTAGCACCAGTGTGGACAGGGCTGCCAGTAGCACCAGTGTGGACAGGGCAGCCAGTAGCACCAGTGTGGACAGGGCTGCCAGTAGCACCAGTGTGGACAGGGCTGCTAGTAGCACCAGTGTGGACAGGGCTGCCAGTAGCACCAGTGTGGACAGGGCTGCCAGTAGCACCAGTGTGGACAGGGCTGCCAGTAGCACCAGTGTGGACAGGGCTGCCAGTAGCACCAGTGTGGACAGGGCTGCTAGTAGCACCAGTGTGGACAGGGCTGCCAGTAGCACCAGTGTGGACAGGGCTGCCAGTAGCACCAGTGTGGACAGGGCTGCCAGTAGCACCAGTGTGGACAGGGCTGCCAGTAGCACCAGTGTGGACAGGGCTGCCAGTAGCACCAGTGTGGACAGGGCTGCCAGTAGCACCAGTGTGGACAGGGCTGCCGTCTGCGCCGCCACAGGCGCATAGTGTTCAGCTAACGTGACCACGGCGATCGAGCTGTGCTCACCTAACGTGCCGAGCCGATACGGCCGAAGGCGTCGAGACTAACAGCTGATATCGGTGCACCTTCCGCCGGGACAACGGTACCAGCCAACTGTCTCCTTGCATCTTTTTGTCAGCGGAAAAGTGGACCGGTTTGGCGTTGAGTAGCTTAACGAACTCAACTCAGGAAAGTCAACGGAAATCGAAGACCATGGTGTCGGCTGTAGATGGCCACCACGGACCGGTCCACTACGGACCAGTCCACCACGGACCAGTCCACCACGGACCAGTCCACCACGGACCAGTCCACCACGGACCAGTCCACCACGGACCAGTCCACTACGGACCAGTCCACCACGGACCAGTCCACCACGGACCAGTCCACCACGGACCAGTCCACCACGGACCAGTCCACCACGGACCAGTCCACTACGGACCAGTCCACCACGGACCAGTCCATCACTGACCAGTCCACCACGGACCAGTCCACCACAGACCGGTCCACCACGGACCAGTCTACCACGGACCAGTCCACCACGGACCAGTCCACCACGGACCGGTCCACCACGGACCAGTCCACCACGGACCAGTCCACCACAGACCAGTCCACTACGGACCAGTCCACCACGGACCGGTCCACCACGGACCAGTCCACTACGGACCAGTCCACCACGGACCGGTCCACCACGGACCAGTCCACCACGGACAAATCCACCACGGACCAGTCCACCACGGACCAGTCCACCACGCCCTATGCTGCGTTCACAATCCTGCGTATGCACATCGCGCTTAAGACCTCTTTGCAGCTATCTGACAGATGGGAGAACAAAAACCACTGAATGGCGATTTTACAAGACCACGGACAGCACAATTCGAGCGTATATCGGGTACGATATTGTGTCTCCAGGAGCCAAACTGGCAGACACAGAGCGGGGATAGTAGGGAGGGGACACATCGGATCATTGGATAATTGAATCCTTGCAAAATTACTGATTGCGCATTTACTCGCTTTTCCCCAAAAAAACAACTCTTAATTGACACATCCCTCGGCCATCCGAGTATTCTCCAGGAAAGAAGGCAAACGGCTTATGCATCATTTGAGTTGTTATGCACCACCTTCGCGTAGCGTGTGCAAATGTGCGGCTTCAATGTGACAGGGGTCCAACCACTTCAATCCCATGCAGATGACTAAATAGAAGCCATGCTTCCAGCATCAATCTAATTGAGTGGACTAGCAGATGCTGACTTTTTAATTTGCGATGGAATCCGAGCCATGTCCGCTATCGGCATAGCGGCGCGCAAGATATTAAGCTGGAGATGCTTTATATCGCATCATTTCTCTAAACATGCTAAATGTGGGTGTGACAAACACTTGACGAAACGTGCATTTTGTGGTGGAAATTCCATATATCGACACTCAGTACTGTTCGCACTTAATTTGTGGGTCGCAAAGGTCACAACATTACATTGTGCGAGACAGCTGAGGTCAAAACGGGAAGACCACGACAAACCACGGCACCTCAGTCAGCCTCTCCCCAGCAAGTACCGCACGTCGACCTCAACAATGTAATTGAGATGTCTGTTTTGCTATAGCATGATTACTGAGTTTAGGTGCCTGTAGTCATCTCCGACCATATCGAGCCTGTGCGATGAAAGATAATGGGGTGAAAATTGTTCAAAGAAGGCTACTACGGTAGGGATTTGGATACAGGCTGATGAGCAGACGCGGCTTCAGACGTGTGGTGCACCATTGTTCACCCTCCTACGGATGTTGCAGTCGACGTTCAGCCGCCAAGACCTACCTCTGAGACGGCCGTCTCGGGCACCAGACAGTCCCGGTTCGCAGGCGATCTCTGCTCTTCACCACGAGCGGGCAGTCCACGACACACTCGTCTCTGACACCCTCGGCTCACTCGCCAAACCCCGACCAGCCCCGTCACAGCGTTCGTCCTCGGCTTCAGCGCGAGCAGCGCGGCTACGAGCGACAGACACCCTCACGGCCCGGTCAGCCACTGACCGGCCAAGTCGAGTCGCCGCCACGGCCGCCAGCCTCCCGAACGGGCCGCTGGGCGGCAGCACCGGTCGCTAACGCGCCTCGCCAGTGTCGCAGGTGAACAATGATTTGTTTACAACCGGTCGCGCCATTATCTGATCAGCGGAAGGTGGGAAATCTTATTTATCAACGGATAGAGAGACACGAGCAATTAGCGGTGGTGGTGTAGGGCCGTGCCCCGCACACCGGGCGCGAGCGCAGGTACTCATCAGCGGCACGGAAGCCTGCAATTAGGCCGGCCCGCGACGCGAGCGATGACGTCATGAGTCATCAGCTGGCCGACGGTGCGCGCGGTCCGAGTAGCCGTGGCCCGTCCGGCCGGAAACGGGTCAAAACGCAGCGCTACATCCAGCTTGTTTTTATATACGAGCGAGAGGGAGATTTCTGATTGGGCTTGATTTGAATAGAAAGCCGAGATGAAGCGGGGAGTTTCTTGGATTCCTCACAGTCTGCGGGTGATCCTTCATCCCAGCTCCATCACGGCTGCCACCCGCTGTCACTGCGGCTTAGGACCTCTGTCGGCAGAGCCGGAGCACTCTCAGGTCTGGGGTGACACGAGGCGCACAAAGACTTCCCCCTTCCCCATGCAGCACCATACGACTATAATATCAATTTATTTCTTCGAGGACTAAATACATAACTTTGTCTTCCCCAATATTTGCAATGCTATCCTGCCCTGTTGCTGCTAATCGGGATTTGTAATCAGACTAATGCACTCCCATTAACCATTGTCACCGTATAGCGATTGCATTGACAACGTGGATACATTGTCAGCGGTGAAGAGGCAGCTTTAAAGTCCGTACTTGCTGCTACTGGTGCCAGCATTGACCGTTACCGGTCACACAAGAGTTCCGTTACGACGCTTATAACCCTCATGACGTACAGGTGGGCTCAACACCCTGTCTAGTACCTCTGAACACTGTGGACATTGCTATACTCACAACGCCTGTAACCTTTACGACATACGGGTGGGCTCAACACTCTGCTTAGTTCCTGTAGACATTGTTATACTCACAACGCTTAGCTTAACCGCTAGGCCTAAATGGCATATACTTGGTCAACAACATTCGGTGAAATATGTTCCACATCAATCAAGTTTCGATCGTTGCACCTTCGTCAACGTATATTGCTGACGTTACAATTATCACACTGTGATGGCTATATTCACCGAGTATGCCTTCTAGCAACCGTAATTGTCTCCTCACTTGCCGAAAGTTATTTGGTGTGTGGGTGATCTCAGATGTGGAAAATGTAGAGGGACGTGAGAACGCCACAAAACTGCGTGTGTCATGGGATAACGTATTTCTAATTCAAACATTCCAACTTCGTGAAGTATCTCCGTGTAACGCTCTATCACGTCAATACTTACAGTTTGCCATGACCTTCCCATGACCTTCCAATCCTAGCCATTAGAACACCAAGACGCATCTGATTTAAGGTTGCTGGTATTGTCTTTCTGACATTTTGCACAGGTTGAAAATATAATTGAGACAATACCAGCAGTGGCTGGTACCGCAACAAGAGCGACAAAACTACTTACTTTTAATGGTGGAGACATACTACCAATTTCTGGATAGTCTGAGCATAGCATATGTGCATGCACAACCACTGCCAGAGACATGAGCTATGCTTTTTTTTTCTTCAAATTCGGTCATTCCATCCCTCTGAAGATATGACTCAATTGTAGTGAAAGAACAAAAAGGGAGACAATTCAAAACCACTGCTTTTCGCCGTAATATAAGTGTACTTACTCTTGTAGTGGATATTCATACCCCTTGAAGTGCGGCTCAATTTGACCTCCACTGACTTGCATTTTAATGTACACAGAGATGCAGCAAACGGCATGACGTAGCCTTGTTCTTGATTTTCCAGAGTTACTTAGAAAGTTTTGTTGCTTCATTTGGCTGCCCTTTCAGGTCAGGTCGAATATTACAATGTCGAGAGTGCAGTCAGTCACCAGCTAGGCTTCGAAATTTCAGATCCTGGCGGTAAATCAAAGATGAATTCGCACTTCGCACTTCAAAATCAGTGATATGCAAACTGAAGACTTAGTTTTCAGTTTGTTCTCAATCCTGGCATGTACAATGCTTAAGGTCACCAATGAGATCGTGGTCAATCACAAGGAAATATGTGACGAGCTGTTGTGGTTGAAGAGTTTGGCAGCAGATCGCAGTCGGACCATGAGCATTGGTAACACGAACTGTTGCTTTTATTTTCAAGAAGACGTACAAATTTTTGTTTTCTAAAGCTTGGTTTACTTTTAATGAAAATTGTACTAAGCGAAGGCTCCACAGAAAATCAGTGTTACCAAATTCACACCGGAAGTCAAATCTAAGTGCAACAGTTACAACCCTTACAAACTTACTTCCAACCCTTACAAACCTTCACCTAGGCATTGTTACCTCATAATAGATCGCATTTTAATTACCAGGGAGTGTGCTGTGAGATGTGATTTTTCGGAAGATCTCAGGTTATGTAATGAACCGGTGAAGTTAACGGATTTCGTAACAGATTATGCTCAGGAAAAGATGAAGAGTGACAACGACGTAAAGTCTAATGCTGCGGTTTCTGTGAAATTATTGCTTCAGAACTTATAACTTTTTCTCACAATTAAAACACGAACATTGTAACGCTAATTCTATCGGAATCAAAATCGTCTTGTAAAATGGACCTTGTAAACCTTCAATCGAACCACTATTATTTCGTAATAGCTCACATTTTGGTGCCCAGAACGCCAGTAATACGTGTACTTCCGGGACGTGTCACGTCATGCCAAGTCAGCTGACCTGATATTGTGGTGAAACATGGAACAATGTTAGGACATCATTTGTCATTATACCCATACAGGTTTCCCGGCAACAACAATTAATTTTTAAGTCATGCATCAACCATTTTCCCCAGTTTAAATCTTAGCATGGCCTGTTGATCCGATTCGAGATCACCTCTTTGTATCGAGCTAGCATTATTTGTTTGTGTAATTATGCTTACCTTTGACTATGTACTACTGTTAGTTCGTGATAAATGTTCGGATGTAAGTCCAAAACTGTTTTCAGACGAGGTCGTTACCAGACTTTGTCATCCCCAACTGGGTGACCTCAATAGGCTTGAACGCCATTTTTGCCACAAGGTGCACTCATCAGTTATTATGAGCGAGGGTCAAGTTTGAGCGTGGGACATACGATATATGCCCGTATACATACGACACAATTTCACCCGACTAAGCTTAAAACGCGGCCGCTAAAAATCAGACGGACCTGAAACGATAGTAAAGCATTCTTCAATTCGATCCAATGCACCAATGGTGGTGGTGGTGGATTGGTGCTTTAGGGCCGCCGACTACTTCAATGGGCCATTGACGACGTTTCCGATCAAGTGCATGGAGTGGTGGGCCGCGATCCGCTGCGACATGCTTTTCTCTATACTCGTTATCAGAGACATAACATCCTCAGAATCGTTACCATCATCGTCGCCAGAGAGGTGGGCCCGCCTGACCTCACCAGCGGCGTCGTGTGGACACAGCCAACACGGAGTGAAACAGTCGCCAGTCGCCGGAACGGGTTAGTCTGCACAAACAACGGCCGTCTGCCACTTCGAGGCGGGCCGCCACCACTGAAGAGGCGGGCCGCCACATCTGGCGAGGCGGGCCGCCACATCTGACCAGGCGGGCCGCCACATCTGGCGAGGCGGGCCGCCACATCTGGAGAGGCGGACCGCCACATCTGACGAGGCGGGCAGCTACATCTGGCGAGGCGGGCCGCCACATCCGAAGAGGCGGACCGCCACATCTGGAGAGGTGGGCCGCCACATCTGGCGAGGCGGTCCGCCACATCTGGAGGGACGGGCCGCCACATCTGGCGAGGCGGTCCGCCACATCTGGAAAGACAGACCGGCACATCTGGCGAGGCGGTCCGCCACATCTGACGAGACGGGCCTGCTCATCTGGTGAGGCGGGCCGCCACGTTTAACGAGGCGGGCCGCCACGTTTGACGAGGTGGGCCGCCGTGGCGGGTGGTGGTCAGAGGTGCCACTTTGCATACTCTAGGGAAAAGGGAGGCACAAGCCTCCTCATTCAGCGCTCTCGCCATCCAGCAACATACCAAGGTGTGTGTGTGGGGAGGTGCATCTGTCAAACACTGACATCGAGGGGATGCCTGATGACAGGCGAGATTGGTCAGGTACCCAGACCGCACGTGCTGTACGGTACAGTGAGAGGTGTGTGTGTGGGGAGGTGCATCTGTCAAACACTGACATCGAGGGGATGCCTGATGACAGGCGAGATTGGTCAGGTACCCAGGCCGCACGTGCTGTACGGTACAGTGAGAGGTGTGTGTGTGGGGAGGTGCATCTGTCAAACACTGACACCGGATGGATGCCTGATGACAGGCGAGATTGGTCAGGTACCCAGACCGCACGTGCTGTACGGTACAGTGAGAGGTGTGTGTGTGGGGGAGGTGCATCTGTCAAACACTGACATCGAGGGGATGCCTGATGACAGGCGAGATTGGTCAGGTACCCAGACCGCACGTGCTGTACGGTACAGTGAGAGGTGTGTGTGTGGGGGAGGTGCATCTGTCAAACACTGACATCGAGGGGATGCCTGATGACAGGCGAGATTGGTCAGGTACCCAGGCCGCACGTGCTGTACGGTACAGTGAGAGGTGTGTGTGTGGGGGAGGTGCATCTGTCAAACACTGACATCGAGGGGATGCCTGATGACAGGCGAGATTGGTCAGGTACCCAGACCGCACGTGCTGTACGGTACAGTGAGGGTGTGTGTGGGGGAGGTGCATCTGTCAAACACTGACATCGAGGGGATGCCTGATGACAGGCGAGATTGGTCAGGTACCCAGACCGCACGTGCTGTACGGTACAGTGAGAGGGTGTGTGTGGGGGAGGTGCATCTGTCAAACACTGACATCGAGGGGATGCCTGATGACAGGCGAGATTGGTCAGGTACCCAGGCCGCACGTGCTGTACGGTACAGTGAGAGGTGTGTGTGTCGGGGAGGTGCATCTGTCAAACACTGACATCGAGGGGATGCCTGATGACAGGCGAGATTGGTCAGGTACCCAGACCGCACGTGCTGTACGGTACAGTGAGAGGTGTGTGTGTGGGGAGGTGCATCTGTCAAACACTGACATCGAGGGGATGCCTGATGACAGGCGAGATTGGTCAGGTACCCAGACCGCACGTGCTGTACGGTACAGTGAGAGGTGTGTGTGTGGGGAGGTGCATCTGTCAAACACTGACATCGAGGGGATGCCTGATGACAGGCGAGATTGGTCAGGTACCCAGACCGCACGTGCTGTACGGTACAGTGAGAGGTGTGTGTGTGGGGAGGTGCATCTGTAAAAACTGACGCCGGATGGATGCCTGATACAGGCGAGATTGGTCAGGTACCCAGACCGCACGTGCTGTACGGTAAGTGAGTGTGTGTGGGGGAGGTGCATCTGTCAAACACTGACATCGAGGGGATGCCTGATGACAGGCGAGATTGGTCAGGTACCCAGACCGCACGTGCTGTACGGTACAGTGAGAGGTGTGTGTGTGGGGAGGTGCATCTGTCAAACACTGACATCGAGGGGATGCCTGATGACAGGCGAGATTGGTCAGGTACCCAGGCCGCACGTGCTGTACGGTACAGTGAGAGGTGTGTGTGTGGGGGAGGTGCATCTGTCAAACACTGACATCGAGAGGGATGCCTGATGACAGGCGAGATTGGTCAGGTACCCAGACCGCACGTGCTGTACGGTACAGTGAGAGGTGTGTGTGTGGGGGAGGTGCATCTGTCAAACACTGACATCGGAGGGATGCCTGATGACAGGCGAGATTGGTCAGGTACCCAGGCCGCACGTGCTGTACGGTACAGTGAGAGGTGTGTGTGTGTGGGGAGGTGCATCTGTCAAACACTGACATCGACGGTGGATGCCTGATGACAGGCGAGATTGGTCAGGTACCCAGACCGCACGTGCTGTACGGTACAGTGAGAGGTGTGTGTGTGGGGGAGGTGCATCTGTCAAACACTGACATCGGATGGATGCCTGATGACAGGCGAGATTGGTCAGGTACCCAGACCGCACGTGCTGTACGGTACAGTGAGAGGTGTGTGTGGGGGAGGTGCATCTGTCAAACACTGACACCGGATGGATGCCTGATGACAGGCGAGATTGGTCAGGTACCCAGACCGCACGTGCTGTACGGTACAGTGAGAGGTGTGTGTGTGGGGAGGTGCATCTGTCAAACACTGACATCGAGGGGATGCCTGATGACAGGCGAGATTGGTCAGGTACCCAGACCGCACGTGCTGTACGGTACAGTGAGAGGTGTGTGTGTGGGGGAGGTGCATCTGTCAAACACTGACACCGGATGGATGCCTGATGACAGGCGAGATTGGTCAGGTACCCAGACCGCACGTGCTGTACGGTACAGTGAGAGGTGTGTGTGTGGGGGAGGTGCATCTGTCAAACACTGACATCGAGGGGATGCCTGATGACAGGCGAGATTGGTCAGGTACCCAGACCGCACGTGCTGTACGGTACAGTGAGAGGTGTGTGTGTGGGGAGGTGCATCTGTCAAACACTGACATCGAGGGGATGCCTGATGACAGGCGAGATTGGTCAGGTACCCAGACCGCACGTGCTGTACGGTACAGTGAGAGGTGTGTGTGTGGGGGAGGTGCATCTGTCAAACACTGACACCGGATGGATGCCTGATGACAGGCGAGATTGGTCAGGTACCCAGACCGCACGTGCTGTACGGTACAGTGAGAGGTGTGTGTGTCGGGGAGGTGCATCTGTCAAACACTGACATCGGAGGGGATGCCTGATGACAGGCGAGATTGGTCAGGTACCCAGACCGCACGTGCTGTACGGTACAGTGAGAGGTGTGTGTGTCGGGGAGGTGCATCTGTCAAACACTGACATCGAGGGGATGCCTGATGACAGGCGAGATTGGTCAGGTACCCAGACCGCACGTGCTGTACGGTACAGTGAGAGGTGTGTGTGTGGGGGAGGTGCATCTGTCAAACACTGACATCGGAGGGATGCCTGATGACAGGCGAGATTGGTCAGGTACCCAGGCCGCACGTGCTGTACGGTACAGTGAGAGGTGTGTGTGTGGGGGAGGTGCATCTGTCAAACACTGACACCGGATGGATGCCTGATGACAGGCGAGATTGGTCAGGTACCCAGGCCGCATATGTTCTACGGTACAGGCAGCCGTGGTGCCCATTCGTCGACTGGACAGCGACCCGGCCGGTATCTACTCTGTGGTACAGATGGTGGCTTAGGATGTACGCATCAGGTTGGACTTACTTATCTTATGGCCGGCCATCGATTAGCAGATTTTAGTGACATCGTGATTCACAACTTCCGCCGTCCGTGACGTTCTGTGTCGCGAGCCACGGGGACCGCCATACAATGCTTGAATTGTCCAAATTGTTGGTAAACATTATAGGTAGGTTGAAATAAATGGGCAAAAATCGATAATACGCTCGATGTATGTTCGTGGAATGCCCTCATTTCCCAACCTGAATTTAAGCAATGAAATTCTCCGTATTGTATTTTAATTTCTATCGCCAGCCGATATCTTCCCCCGAGCCAGCGCAGGACCATGTCTGGCCATAACTGCAGGTGAAGTGTTCTATCTCTTCGAAGGGGATTCTTGACACTCTCCATTTCACCTGAAACCCTCAATGGTGTCAAATGTTCAAAATGAGTAAAAATTACAGTCAGATGCTTAAAAAACGCCTTCGAACGTATAAATATTATTTTAAGATCTGCGATTTGCGATCTGCGATCTGCTTACCGAGCAACTTTGTGCCTAAGATAGTGGTTCACAGCCTTTCGGCCATCAATACATTGGGGCCGCCGTAAGGGCTGGGATGCGAAAACGAAAACGTGCGACGTAAGTTGCGAAAAAAACACATTGATGGAAGGGGCACATTTACACATGCATTTATCAAGTTGTACGTCATGAGTTAAAAGCAAGCTGGCGCGGCTGATCGCGTCATGTGCTACGTTGGCGATGTAAAATATGCTACGTGTGTCACTGGATCCTGCACCATTACGCCACTCTCCATAGATAACAATAATGGCGTCCTAGCTACGTTATAATGGCCTCCGAGCCCGAATTCTAACCGGCTTCATTCTGGCAGTGTTACAATTCCATTGACTCTACGAATTTAAGTTGCACGTTATGCTTTGATGGGGAATGATTCGTTCGACATAATTTGAAATTGCATGCTTAATTAATCATAAAGCAACTCAGTTCATGCATTTTGGTTATGTAAGGCATGTGAGGTGTATCGTAAGCTGAATACATTACAGATGCGTATAAACTATCTACACTTACTAGGCTGTGGAAAAGCACGATTTGTGGCTTTGTTCAATAAGAGTACAGACGGCAGTATCATTGGTGCATCCCATCATCACAGAGCATAAGAGTACAGAGCAAGAGTAGGAGCGGGATAACAATGCAAAAGATACACAATAGTGTGAGAGATATAAAAGTAAGGAGAGAGAGAGAGAGAGAGAGGGAGAAAGAGAAGAGAGAGCGAGAGAGCGAAGAGCGAGAGAGCGAGAGAGCGAGAGAGCGAGAGAGCGAGAGCGAGAGAGCAGAGAGAGAGAGAGAGAAAGAGAGAGAGACGAGAGAGAGAGAGAGATAGATACATATATACATATATATATATATATATATATTATATATATATACATATATATATATATATATATATATATATATATATATATATATATATATATATATATATATATATATATATATATATATATATATATATATATATATATATATATATATATATATATATATATATATATATATATATATATATATATATATATATATATATATATATATATATATATATATATATATATATATATATATATATATATATATATATATATATATATATATATATATATATATATATATATATATATATATATATATATATATATATATATATATATATATATATATATATATATATATATATATATATATATATATATATATATATATATATATATATATATATATATATATATATATATATATATATATATATATATATATATATATATATATATATATATATATATATATATATATATATATATATATATATATATATATATATATATATATATATATATATATATATATATATATATATATATATATATATATATATATATATATATATATATATATATATATATATATATATATATATATATATATATATATATATATATATATATATATATATATATATATATATATATATATATATATATATATATATATATATATATATATATATATATATATATATATATATATATATATATATATATATATATATATATATATATATATATATATATATATATATATATATATATAGAGAGAGAGAGAGAGAGAGAGAGAGAGAGAGAGAGAGAGAGAGAGAGAGAGAGAGAGAGAGAGAGAGAGAGAGAGAGAGAGAGAGAGAGAGAGAGAGAGAGAGAGAGAGAGAGAGAGAGAGAGAGAGAGAGAGAGAGAGAGAGAGAGAGAGAGAGAGAGAGAGGGTTAGAGAGGGAGAGGGAGATATGGGAGTGCAAAGCAAGTGAAGAAAAGGACAGCATATTACAATGGCATTAGGCAGCATAATATAATGGCATGAGGCAGCATATCACAATGACATAGGCTCCATTTGTTTACATGTATACCAACAGTTTCCATTACAGCCTACAAGCTATACTTGAGGGCTTAGAACAAGGGTGTTTAAATGGTAATAGCCCACCTGTTAAATC